>WNWK01006174.1:0-109314 GCA_009830355.1 Cherax destructor | reverse complement strand
TGAGCAGGAGCATTGTCCAGTAGCAGAAGGCACTTGAGTCCCAATTTCTTTTCCAGGAGGTATTTCTTCACACTAGGGCCAAACACTCCAGTGAACCATTCCACGAAAATGTCCTTAGTGACCCATGCCTTGGTGTTAGCCTTCCAATGCACACACAAATTATTCCTGTTAACATTGTGTTTCTTGAAGGCTCTGGGATTTTCTGCGTGATACACCAGTAAAGGCTTCACTTTAAAATCACCACTGGCATTAGCACACATCATGAGAGTTAGCCTGTCTTTCATAGGCTTGTGTCCTGGCAGTGCCTTTTCCTCCTGAGTAATGAAGGTCCTGTTTGGCATTTTCTTCCAAAACAGGCCTGTTTCATCACAATTAAACACTTGTTGGGGTTCAAATTTTTCAGTGTCTACGAACCCCTTCAATTCACTCACAAAGTTTTCAGCTGCACGTTTGTCTGAGCTGGCTGCCTCACCATGCCTCACAACACTGTGTATGCCACTACGTTTCTTAAACCTCTCAAACCAGCCTCTGCTGGCTTTAAAATCACACTCCTCAGCACTGGTTGCAGGCATTGTCTTGACAAGATCTGCGTGCAGCTGCCTTGCCTTTTCACAAATTATCGCCGTGGAAATACTATCACCTGCTATCTGTTTTTCATTGATCCACATCCCCAACAACTTCTCAACCTCATACACTGTTTTTGATCTATTTTTCGTTAACATATCAACCCCTTTTGCAACATTAGCTTCCTTGATTTCTTTTCTCTTTGCCAGGATAGAGGTGATAGTAGATGTGTTTTTTCCGAAAATCCTGGCAAGCTCACTCGCATGGACACCACTCATATTTTTCTACTATCTACTTCTTCACTTCGATGGTGTTCCTCACTTTCTTTACCACAGGGGTGCCACTAGGAAGCTTCTTTGGACCCATGGTGACTTATTTCACAGTGACAATCACTAAACCAGCAATAGACACAACAAATGTATTGTGAATGTTTGAAAGAGCGCTCTGGGTATTGTTCTCTCAATGGTAAACAACGCTAGACTGGTGTCTTGCGTGGCGAGGCGTGCAAGCACAGGCAGGCGGACAGGTCTGGTACGGACCGATACACGAGAAAAACATTGACCGAAAAAAGCGCTCGAAACACAAAACGACCAATATTTCGAAAGACTGAAACTCGGGGTACCACTGTATATATAGACAATGTGTGAACTGTAGGCGAGGTGCGGCTGACATGAACATGTGAACAACTGTAAAGGTCTGGTCAGAGAGTTTCCCCAGCAAGAGGAATTTACCAGGCTGAAAATTCCTTTATCCCTGTGTCTGTATAATAGTGTCCATGGTGAAGATTAAAGTTAATACTAATTCCCTTCTAATGGCTGTTTAGATAGCTGTGAGTTTTAATTAATTCTCAGAAGAACATTGGTAGTGGTGAAAATATTGTTCCTGTCTTGGAGTCTTGTCACTAATTCCTTAGTTGTATAGAAAGTGTGCCTGGAACAAGAGGTTGGCAGAGGTTCGTATTCCTGAAAAACTTCCCTAGAACTGTGTAAAGGTGTCCCTGGTTTAGAATGAAACTAATCTCTGGTTCATTATGGTCATTCCCATAGCTGTTGGAGCGCAGTGTTAAGAGTTCATGGTTGAATATATAACTTTTTTTTTTTTTTTTTTTTTTTGAACATTGGCAGTGGTAACTACATTACTGATTTGTTCAGCTATGTTCCTGTCCTGTCCATGTATTTTGTTTCAATTTTTTGTTTTTGTTTTCTACACATGCAATTTTTCAATAGCTTGTTAATATACCATGCAGCATGATACCTTGTCTGATTGTTTGAATACACACAGCAGACTTCTCCTTAGCAAAAATTGAAGTTGTAAATATTGCTATTATAGAATTTTCTCAGTAAATTTAGCTACTGCTTGTTATTACAAAATAGTATTTTTATGTTTTTAGCTCCTTAAAATTATATTGGTGGAAATAAAATCATATCAGTATTGCCACTTCCATGACCATTGCTGATGAAGACACTGATAGACAGACACTGATAGACAGACGCTGATACAGACGCTGATACAGACGCTGATACAGACGCTGATAGACAGACGCTGATAGACAGACGCTGATAGACAGACGCTGATAGACAGACGCTGATAGACAGACGCTGATAGACAGACGCTGATAGACAGACGCTGATAGACAGACGCTGATAGACAGACGCTGATAGACAGACGCTGATAGACAGACGCTGATAGACAGACGCTGATAGACAGACGCTGATAGACAGACGCTGATAGACAGACGCTGATAGACAGACGCTGATAGACAGACGCTGATAGACAGACGCTGATAGACAGACGCTGATAGACAGACGCTGATAGACAGCGCTGATAGACAGAGCGCTGATAGACAGACGCTGATAGACAGCGCTGATAGACAGCGGCTGATAGACAGGCGCTGATAGACAGACGCTGATAGACAGACGCTGATAGACAGACGCTGATAGACAGCGCTGATAGACAGCGCTGATAGACAGCGCTGATAGACAGACGCTGATAGACAGACGCTGATAGACAGACGCTGATAGACAGACGCTGATAGACAGACGCTGATAGACAGACGCTGATAGACAGACGCTGATAGACAGACGCTGATAGACAGACGCTGATAGACAGACGCTGATAGACAGACAGACACAGACAGACAGACACAGACAGACAGACACAGACAGACAGACACAGACAGACAGACACAGACAGACAGACACAGACAGACAGACACAGACAGACAGACACAGACAGACAGACACAGACAGACAGACACAGACAGACAGACACAGACAGACACAGACAGACAAGACAGACAGACAGACAGACACAGACAGACAGACAAAGACAGACAGACAGACAAAGACAGACAGACAGACAAAGACAGACAGACACAAAGACAGACAGACAGACAAAGACAGACAGACAGACAAAGACAGACAGACAGACAAAGACAGACAGACAGACAGACAAAGACAGACAGACAAAGACAGACAGACACAGACAGACAGACACAGACAGACAGACACAGACACAGACAGACACAGACAGACAGACAGACAGACAAAGACAGACAAACAAAGACAAACAGACACAAAGACAGACAGACAGATTGAACAGTATATAATGTAAATTTTTCATGCTACAGTCCGTTGTCAACGAGAGTGATGTGTGCTGAGGAGCTGTATAGCTGCCAGGATCATGGTCATCCTATATTGCATAACACTACTCTAGAGATAGGGCTGAAATATGAGCAAGGAGCTTTTCTTCTGGCAGACCATGACTCAGGCCTGTACTTTCCCAATGATATCTTCATAGATCTTGACCATCCTCCATCTCGTGACCGTGTCCAGGTAGGAATTCAAGGTTATGGATGTAAGGAAAATTAAAAGGTAAAATTGACTAAGTTGCTGCCCTCTATATAAAGGGTGTCAGACAGTACTTAATTTCTAGAAACATATATTAATATGATATGCTAAATAAATACATAAGTAAATAAATAATTACTGTAAATAACTAAATACTGGTATTGAAAAGTAAAAAAAAATTGCATTCATGTTACTGACTTACTGCCTTCATTCATGATCAATACTTAACTAAATTGTATTACATCTTTATTACATGGAATCTAAGATTAGCACAAACATTACTGTACACTGGAATTTGGCAATACAGGTGCTTAAGTTTTATCTCCAAAGTAATTGCTTTTGCACCATCTTAAAGTTGAAATATTATAAATTGAATCATCTTAAGTCGAGGAGCACCTGTATTGCCAAATTCCAGTGTACAGTAACGTACAGTAATGTACAGTAATGTAATAAAGATGTAATACAATTTAGTTAAAGTATTGATCATGTAGTGGATATGTTGCTCATGAAGCTGGGGTAGTGTTCATGCCTATTACTAATCCCTCTATTGGATATTCTATTTACAGATTGATGGTGGTATTATAACTCCATTGAAAATTAGTGTTTCTCGTCAGCAGTATAGACAGTTTGTGAGGACCTTATCCAACCTGTCATTCACTGACATGGAACAAGCACCAGATCGACAAAGTTTCAGTGAGTGTGCCTTTTGCTTTATTTGGCTTCAACTTTTTCTGTTATATTAGTGCTGTGTGTGCCTTAATAAGAAACTCTGTTTATGTATGAGATAAAATTACAAATCTGCATATTAACCTTTGGCATTTTTTAACAGTATTTTATAGCTATAAAAAATAATTCACTTGAACTTTTGTAGATTTTATTTAACTGTTTTAGCCTCTATATATGACTGGATAGACAGATTTTGTCTTTATTCTATAAAAATGCAACCAAGAAGTAAGTGCTTGAAAATGCTTGATATTGCAATCCTTAAAGTGTGAAAGAAATGGCATAGGATCAATTTGTGTGCAAATTAACCCTTTTGCTGACTGTGCCGTAGTACACCTTTTAGTTCACTGGCCGTACCGTAGTCCTGTGTGATGAGCTGAGCTCACTCATATAAGCTGTGAGCAGTAAATTTGGGCCTAGATATGAGAGAATGGGTCAATGCAGTAAGTGTGCACCATATAAAAAAGTAGCAACATTGCAGTGTATTTTCATATGGTTTTTATGGGTGTATTCTCAATTTCTTGGTCTCATTTGATAGAATGGAAGATATATTACAGAAATAGAGATGATTTTGATTGGTTTTTGGAATGAAAGTAGCTTGAAATTGATCTCAAAATTGCGGAAATGTTCAATTTTTGCCGATGTTGAAGAGTAAACAAATTACATCATGCATCCAATACACATTAACTGGTTGGTCTGATATGCAGTCATGAATATGCTGATGTTATTTATACAATTATTACAATCTTCTATTTTTTTGTGTAAAAAAATTAAAGAGGAATTTCATGTGTAAAGCCTGGAAACATAACTAATGAACAGAGGAAATGTTATTTTAGTATCAGGAATGTCAGCATTGTTTATTCTGGACTCTATTTTGAAATTGGAATATTTTGAAATTTTTGTGAAATGGGCCAAATTACTAATTTCTGATTACTTTATTGGGTAGTTAAAATAGTTGATTGGGCAATTTATTGTGCTCAGTCGATGAAATGAAAAACATACTAGCGAAATTGCTAACAACTTAGTCGATTGGAACAACGTAATTGGTCCAAAATAGGACTCAAAGTGGGCAAAATCGCCGATGCATAAATATTGCTGACAGCAAAATTCACGAAAGCGTAATTTTGCCAATTTTCGATCAAGTTTCATACTTTGTTTTCTTACCTTCAGAAAAAGATTCTCTACCAAGTCATAAGAAAAAAATAATTTTTTTTTTTAAATTCTTGGACACTGTGGACAAGTTTCAGATTGGGGGTCTGGACAGTGAAAGGGTTAATGATACGTATTTTGTGCTGTGGGATTTTCCCTCTCAAACCCACTTGTACCTATGGGCAGCCATACTGTCCCTTTCCACACAGCTACCATCCCACCCATTTTGAATACAGCTGCAATCTATAAGTGTTATGAGTACTCACCTGTAAGTACTTACCTGTTTGTGGTTGCTGGAGGTCGAGTCTTAACTCCTGGCTACCCACCTCTCAATCTGCTGCATGCCAGAGTCACTTCCTTCTAGCTTTATGGATCCTGTCATACCTGCTTTTAAAATTATGTATGGAGCCTGCCCCTACGACTTCTTTGTTGAACATAAGAACATAAAAAAGGAGGAACACTGCAGTAGGCCTGTTGGCCCATACTAGGCAGGTCATTCACAAATACAGCCCACTAACATAATAAACGCTACCCAAGCAATAAGCTTTAATAATTCAATGCCTGCGCTTTAAAGGAGGGGTCTGAGATAGTGACAGCTGGGAGGGACTTTTCTCAGCTGTCGTATCTGAGCTCCTCTGCAAAGACAGTGATTATGTATGAGCGTGGTGAAAGTGTTGAATGATGATGAAAGTATTTTCTTTTTGGGGATTTTCTTTCTTTTTGGGTCACCCTGCCTCGGTGGGAGACGGCCGACTTGTTGAAAAAAAAAAAAAAAATTCTATTTACTCACGTGTAAGTCCCACTCAAATCCAACCCCTCTCATTCATGTATTTATCCAACCTAAATTTGAAACTACCCAAGGTTTTAGCTTCAATAACCCTACTAGGCAGACTGTTCCACTCATCAACTACCCTATTACCAAACCAGTACTTTCCTATATCCTTTCTAGATCTAAACTTATCTAATTTGAATCCATTATTGCGGGTTCTCTCTTGGAGGGATATCCTCAAAACCTTATTTATATCCCCTTTGTTAATACCCATCTTCCACTTATACACTTCCTCATAAAAAAATCATTTGTCTCCACTCCTAACTAACATGTTCACACATGCCTGCTGTATGTCAAATCCCTTGCACACAAAACTTCCTTTACTCCCTCCCTCCATCCTTTCCTAGGATGACCCCAACATTACCTTTCCTCCACTACAGATTTATACACATGTGGAAATAAAGTAATTGATTGATTGATGCTATACTGTACTCTTATCTCATAGGCTGTGCTCATGAGGAGGGTTCTGGTGTTGCATCAGAAAAAGTGCAGTGCTCAGAGAATGCCCAGGCATCATTTGAGAAAGATGCAGCCCCAATTGCAGTGAAAGGTATGTTTTTGGATAAAAATCCTATTTCTTTTTCGGGTCACCCTGCTTCGGTGGGAGATGGCCAGCATGTTAAAAAAAAAAAATTGTGGTTGGGGATCTTAATGCTAAAGTGGGTAAAAATGTTGTGGATGGAGTAGTAGGTAAATTTGGGGTGCCAGGGGTAAATGTAAATGGGGAGCCATTAATTGAGCTATGTGTAGAAAGAGGTTTGGTAATAAGTAATACATATTTTATGAAAAAGAGGATAAATAAATATACAAGGTATGATATAGCACGTAAGGAAAGTAGTTTGTTGGATTATGTATTGGTGGATAAAAGGTTGATGAGTAGGCTTCAGGATGTACATGTTTATAGAGGGGCAACGGATATATCAGATCATTATTTGGTTGTAGCTACAGTTAGAGTAAAAGGTAGATGGGACAAAAAGAAAATGGCAACAGCAAGTAAGAGAGAGGTAAAAGTGTATAAACTAAGGGAGGAGGAAGTTAGGGTGAGATATAAGCAACTATTGGCAGAAAGGTGGGCTAGTGCAAGTAGGAGTAGTGGGTGGGTTGAAGAGAGTTGGGATAGTTTTAAAAATGCAGTATTAGAATGTGGGGCAGAAGTTTGTGGCTATAGGAGGGTGGGTGCAGGAGGAAAGAGGAGTGAGTGGTGGAATGAAGAAGTAAAGGGTGTGATAAAAGAGAAAAGGTAGCTTATGAGAGGTTTTTACAAAACAGAAGTGTTAATAGAAGAGCAGAAAGGTGAAGAGAGTGGTGAGAGAGTGCAAAAGAAGAGCGGATGAAAGAATGGGAGAGGCTCTGTCAAGAAATTTTGCTGAAAACAAGAAAAAATTTTGGAGTGAGATAAACAAGGTAAGAAAGCCTAGGGAACGAATGGATTTGTCAGTTAAAAACAGAGTAGGGGAGTTAGTAGATGGGGAGCTGGAGGTATTGGGTAGATGGCGGGAATATTTTGAGGAACTTTTAAATGTCGATGAAAAGAGGGAGGCGATAATTTCATGTACTGGCCAGGGAGGTACAACATCGTTTAGGAGTGAAGAAGAGCAGGATGTGAGTGTGGGGAGGTGCGTGAGGCATTACGTAGAATGAAAGGGGGTAAAGCAGCTGGAATTGACGGAATCATGACAGAAATGTTAAAAGCAGGGGGATATAGTGCTGGAGTGGTTGGTATTTTTGTTTAATAAATGTATGAAAGAGGGAAGGTACCTAGGGATTGGCAGCGAGCATGTATAGTTCCTTTATATAAAGGGAAGGGGATAAAAGAGAGTGTAAAAATTATAGGGGAATAAGTTTACTGAGTATACCAGGTAAAGTGTATGGCAGGGTTATTATTGAAAGAATTAGAGGTAAGACAGAGAGTAGGATTGCAGATGAGCAAGGAGGCTTTAGAGTGGGTAGGGGATGTGTAGATCAAGTGTTTACAGTGAAGCATATATGTGAACAGTATTTAGATAAAGGTAGAGAAGTTTTTATTGCATTTATGGATTTAGAAAAGGCATATGATAGAGTGGATAGGGGAGCAATGTGGCAAATGTTGCAAGTGTATGGAATAGGTAGTAAGTTACTGAAGGCTGTAAAGAGTTTTTATGAGGATAGTGAGGCTCAGGTTAGGGTGTGTAGGAGAGAGGGAGATTACTTCCCGGTAAAAGTAGGTCTTAGACAGGGATGTGTAATGTCACCATGGTTGTTTAATATATTTATAGATGGGGTTGTAAAAGAAGTAAATGCTAGGGTGTTGGGGAGAGGGGTGGGATTAAATTATGGAGAATTAAATGCAAAATGGGAGTTAACACAGTTACTTTTTGCTGATGATACTGTGCTTATGGGAGATTCTAAAGAAAAGTTGCAAAGGTTAGTGGACGAGTTTGGGAGAGTGTGTAAAGGTAGAAAGTTAAAAGTGAACATAGATAAGAGTAAGGTGATGAGGGTATCAAACGATTTAAATAAAGAAAAATTGGATATCACATTGGAGAGAGGGATTATGGAAGAAGTAAATGTTTTCAGATATTTGGGAGTTGACGTGTCAGCGGATGGGTTTATGAAGGATGAGGTTAACCATAGAATTGATGAAGGAAAAAAGGTGAGTGTTGCATTGAGGTATCTGTGGAGACAAAAACGTTATCCATGGAGGCAAAGAAGGGAATGTACGAAAGTATAGTGGTACCAACACTCTTATATGGGTGTGAAGCATGGGTTGCAAATGCTGCAGCGAGGAGGAGGCTGGAGGCAGTGGAGATGTCCTGTCTAAGGGCAATGTGTGGTGTAAATATTATGCAGAAAATTCAGAATGTGGAAATTAGGAGAAGGTGTGGAGTTACTAAAAGTATTTGTCAGAGGGCTGAAGAGGGGTTGTTGAGGTGGTTTGGTCATTTAGAGAGAATGGATCAAAGTAGAATGACTTGGAGAGCGTATAAATCTGTAGGGGAAGGAAGGCGGGTAGGGGTCGTCCTAGAAAAGGTTGGAGGGAAGGGGTAAAGGAGGTTTTGTGGGCGAGGGGCTTGGACTTCCAGCAAGCATGTGTGAGCGTGTTAGATAGGAGTGAATGGAGACGAATGGTTTTTGGGACATGACGATCTGTTGGAGTGTGAGCAGGGTAACATTGTGTGAAGGGATTCAGGGAAACCAGTTAATTGATTTAGTTGGACTTGAGTCCTGGAAATGGGAAGTACAATGCCTGCACTTTAAAGGAGGGGTCTGAGATAGTGACAGCTGGGAGGGACTTTTCTCAGCTGTCGTATCTGAGCTCCTCTGCAAAGACAGTGATTATGTATGAGTGTGGTGAAAGTGTTGAATGATGATGAAAGTTTTTTCTTTTTGGGGATTTTCTTTCTTTTTGGGTCACCCTGCCTCGGTGGGAGACGGCCGACTTGTTGAAAAAAAAAAAAAAAAATGTAGAGTATTTTTGATATTTGTCACAAGTGTTCAGAAAGTACCTTTGGACAGAGGAGGCAGCTTCCACTGCTCCTTGCACTGTATGACCATGCATGTTTAACACCTCACAAAATAAAGTATTAATAATTATAGGTATGCTGTGGCTCCATTGTCCACCATTCAAAGGTGAAAACAGCTTCAACTTCCATCTTCTCTGTTGCACTGCCAATAAAAGCCAAGTACCTTCTTGCCACAAAGTGAAATTTTTTTAATGATGAATGTTATTTCATTTATCTAGCTCTGTATAGTTCACTATGAAAGGTGGCATAATATTGAGGAAAGAAATTTTTTGTTTTACTGGTCCAAAGTCACAGATCAAAAAGAGGTTTTCAATACATTGATCAAAGAATGAAAGGAAATGCAAAAACTTTCTAAATTGATTATGGAAGACCACAAATAAGTATCTAAAAAAAATTATTTAGACTGATGAAATAATCTGAAAAGACTAGACTTATGAACAAGACCCAGATACCAGTCAAGCACCAGACGAGCCTGGTCCATGGCGGGGCTCCGGGAGTAGTAAGACTCGAAACTCATCAAAGGTATATCAGTGATATATATCATGTATCTAATCAAAGCCAGGCTGGTGGAATATACTGTGTATTAAATGAGATAGCTTTTGAAAGAAATGCCTCAGTACAGAATAGTCTTAAGGATTATAATTATATAATTACAGCCTCTCCTCACTTAACGATGGAGTTCCGTTCCTAAGACCACGTCAGTAAATAAATTCGTCACTAAGTGGTGAGGAGCATACTATAATGGTAGTGAGTTTGTCACCCATCTTTGATATTGTTTTAATGTCACCTTTGCACCATTTATAACATTTCTGGTATATTTTTAAATGTTTGTACAGTAGTGTACTCTATATTGTAATAAACAGAATAGAGGAAATCAGCTCTAATATACATTATTTAGGTATGTATACTGGTCAGAGAACCCATCGTAAGTCTGAGTCGTCAGTAAACGAGTACGTCGCTAAGTGAGGAGAGGCTGTAGTTTTAGCTGAGTGGAAACTTTTATGTATCATACTGAGAAAGACATGTTTTGCTTGGATCTCCTCTTTACAAAAGCCTTGAGTAATTGATCAGAGGGGACAGCAAGGTCTGATTGTTGTATGTGCTTGTCTCCAGAATTAAATTGCAGAGTACAGTGGACCCCCGAGTTTCGTAAGGTTCTTATTTCGTAAACATCGTGTTTCGTAAGCTTTTTTCGATTTTGAGAATCGTAAACTGGCTCGTGTTTCGTAACGTATTAGACCTGTCCACCTGCTCTGCGCCTGCGCAGGACGCAGGATGCCCGCCAGTGAAGCGTTGTTTACCATTGAGAGAACATTACCCAGCGCGCTCTTTCAAACATTCACAATACATTTGGTATCTTTTTTGGTGGTTTAGTGACTGTCACTGTGAAATAAGTCACCATGGGTCCAAAGAAGCTTCCTAGTGGCACCCCTGTGGTAGCATTCATGCAGTGAGTGTAGCATTCATGCAGTGAGTGTAGCAGGCATGCAGGGAGTTTAGCAGGCATGCAGGGAGTGTAGCATTCAAGCAGGGAGTTTAGCATTCATGCAGGGAGTTTAGCAGGCATGCAGGGAGTTTAGCATTCATGCAGGGAGTTTAGCATTCATGCAGGGAGTTTAGCATTCATGCAGGGAGTTTAGCATTCATGCAGGGAGTTTAGCATTCATGCAGGGAGTGTAGCAGGCATGCAGGGAGTTTAGCATTCATGCAGGGAGTTTAGCATTCATGCAGGGAGTGTAGCATTCATGCAGGGAGTGTAGCATTCATGCAGGGAGTGTAGCATTCATGCAGGGAGTGTAGCATTCATGCAGGGAGTGTAGCATTCATGCAGGGAGTGTAGCATTCATGCAGGGAGTGTAGCATTCATGCAGGGAGTGTAGCATTCATGCAGGGAGTGTAGCAGGGAGTGTAGCAGGGAGTGGGGATTCCCCTTCGTAGAGGCTGAAGAATTCCTCCCCCAACAAGTGTTTAATTGTGATGAAACAGGCCTGTTTTGGAAGAAAATGCCCAAGAGGACCTTCATTACTCATTACCCTATCTTCCAGATGCCTGCAACTCTTCAATAAAGGTAAGTAAATGTATATATATATTATTTTTAATTATTTTGTATGTGAATATTTTTTTGTGGAACAGATTAATTGTATTTACATTATTTCTTATGGGAAATAATGGTTCGAATTTCGTAAACTTCGTGTTAAGTAATAGCTCCTGGAACGGATTAATTACGATACTCGGGGGTCCACTGTATCATTAGAAATACTCTATTGTAGGTTTTTGAAGATTAATGCAGTATATTTATACAACATGCTGGGGTATATTTTGCATTCATTGTTAATAAAATAACCTAGAAAAATTTGAGTCACAAAATATTATAGTACAGCAAATGCAGTGTATATATTTATCAAGGTCACTAGGCCTTTATCAAGTTTTCAGGGTATTTAATTTTTTTCTTGATATTGTGTGTGAAACATGAATATGTTGCACAATAGTACATTCATTAATTGATAGAGATCTCTTCTTAAATGTAAATATGAAGGTCAAAAGTAATAGTACAGCAAATAACAGTGAAAATATTTGAAAAGTGCTGGAGGAAAATTGAAGAATAAACATTGGATTAGTAGCATCACAGGTGTCCACAGTACAGATGAAGAGATTGGGAAAAACAAATATTTCTAAATCTGTATTTTTGACTATTTACCTGTGTGTTGAATTATATTTTTTTATTAACACATCGGCCGATTCCCACCAAGGCAGGGTGGCCTGAAAAAGAAAAACTTTCATCATCATTCACTCCATCATTGTCTTGCCAGAGGGGTGCTTTACACTACAGTTATAAAACTGCAACATTAATACCCCTCCTTCAGAGTGCAGACACTGTACTTCCCATCTCCAGGACTCAAGTCCGGCCTGCCGGTTTCCCTGAATCCCTTCATAAATGTTACTTTGCTCACACTCCAACAGCACGTCTAGTATTAAAAACCATTTGTCTCCATTCACTCCTATCAAATACGCTCACACATTCTTGCTGGAAGTCCAAGCCCCTCGCACACAAAACCTCCTTTACCCCCTCCCTCCAACCTTTCCTAGGCCGACCTCTACCCAGCCTTCCCTCCACTACAGATTTATACACACTCGAAGTCATTCTGTCTTGTTCCATTCTCTCTACATGTCTGAACCACCTCAACAACCCCTTCTCAGCTCTCTGGATAATAGTTTTGGTAATCCCGCACCTCCTCCTAATTTCTAAACTCCGAATTCTCTGCATTATATTCACACCACACATTGACCTCAGACATGACATCTCCACTGCCTCCAGCCTTCTCCTCATTGCAACATTCATCACCCATGCTTCACACCCATATAAGTGTGTTGGTATAACTATACAGTGGACCCTCGGTTAACGAAAGGTTCCGTTAACGTAAGCTTCGGACAACGAAAGCTTTTTTCGTAATCGGTTAGCGAAAGGTATTAGACGTGTCCGCCTGCTCCGCGCAAGCGCAGGATGCCAGTGAAGCGTTGTTTACCATTGAGAGAACATTACCTAGCGCGCTCTTTCAAAGATTCACAATATATTTGGTGTCTTTTTTGGTGGTTTAGTGATTGTCACTGTGAAATAAGTCACCATGGGTCCAAAGAAGCTTCCTAGTGGCACCCCTGTGGTAAAGAGAGTGAGGAACACCATCGAACTGAAGAAGGAAATCATAGAAAAATATGAGAGTGGCGTACGTCTGAGTGATCTTGCCAGGATGTACAAGAAAACTACATCTACTATCGGCACTATCCTGGCACAGAGAAATGAGATCAAGGAAGCTAATGTTGCAAAAGGGGTTAATTTGTTAACGAAACAAAGATCGAAAACAGTGGATGAGGTTGAGAAGTTGTTGTTGGTGTGGATCAATGAAAAACAGTTAGCGAGTGATAGTATTTCTATGGCGATAATTTGTGAAAAGGCAAGGAAGTTGCACGCAGATCTTGTGAAGACAATGCCTGTAACCAGTGGTGAGCTGCAAGAGCTTCATCTGGAACAGCAACAGACCACAGCTGAGGTTATTGCTTCACAGGAGGAGAGAGAGAGAGATAAGGAGGTGCCTTCAGTGCTTAAGGAGATGTGTACAAAGTGGAATGAGTTGCAGACATTTGTTGAAAGATACCACCCTGAGCAAGCTGAAATGAGCCTTCTGTGCAACCACTTCAGTGACAGAGCCATGTTGTACTTCAGAAAAGTGTTGAAGAGTCGCCAGAAACAGAGGACTCTGGACAGTTACTTCACCAGGCAGGGGTCTAGTGACTCTCAAGCTGGTCCTAGTGGCATTAAAAGACCAAGAAGGGAAGTAACCCCAGAGAGGGACTTGTTACCTGAAGTCCTTTGGAGGGGAATTCCTTCCAATCATTAACACCCTGCCCCTGTCAGCAACTCTACCTTCCAGATGCCTGCAACTCTTCAATAAAGGTAAGTAAATGTTATTGTTTTTTTTTTTGAGTGATTATTTTTTTGTGGAACGAATTAATTGTATTTACTTTATTTCTTATGGGAAATAAGGTTTCAGATTACGAAAGATTCAGATTAAGTAATAGCTCCTGGACCGGATTAATTTCGTTAACCGAGGGTCCACTGTACTCTCATACATTCCCCTCTTTACTTCCATGGACAAGATTCTTTGTCTCCACAGACTCCGAAGTGCTCCACTCACCCTTTTCCCCTCATCCTTCATAGACCCATCTGCTGACATGTCCACTCCCAAATATCTGTATACATTCACCTCCTCCATACTCTCTCCCTCCAATTTGATATCCAATCTTTCGTCACCTAATCTTTTTGTTATCCTCATCACCTTACTCTTTCCTATATTCACTTTCAATTTTCTTCTTTTATACACCCTACCAAATTCATCCACCAACCTCTGCAACTTCTCTTCAGAATCTCCCAAAAGCACAGTGTCATCAGCAAAAAGCAACTGTGACAACTCCCACTTTGTATTTGATTCTTTATCTTTTAACCCCACAATTCTTGCCAAGACCCTCGCATTCACTTCTCTTACAACCCCATCATAAATATATTGAACAACCACGGTGACATCACACATCCTTGTCTACAGCCCACTTTTACTGGGAAATAGTCCCCCTCCCTCCTACACACACTAACCTGAGCCTCACTATCCTCATAAAAACTCTTCACTGCTTTCAGTAACCTACCTCCTATTCTATACACCTGCAACATCTGCCACATTGCTCCCCTATCCACCCTATCATACGCCTTTTCCAAATCCATAAAGGCCACAAAAACCTCTTTACCCTTATCCAAATACTGTTCACCTATATGTTTCACTGTAAACACTTGGTCTACACACCCCCTACCTTTATTGAATTTTTTTGTTTAGTTTAAAGTACAATATAAAATTTTTTAGTAGTGTATATGTTTAACTTTACTAATTATTACAGGATCTTTTTCTGTACCAAACATGTGTGTTGAGCTCCGAGGGGATGTTGGAGAGAGAGAGAAACCACTTGTTAATCTTCTTCTGGAAGAAATTAATGCTACTTATGAGGCATGTGAACCTTACAAAACAAGCATTCAGGTGAGAGCTCAGACTTGCATTACTATTCTAACTCACAATTAACATATTGCTACATTTTCAACCATTAAATATTCAGTAAATAGCTAATATTAAGAACTATTGTTTACAGCATTTTAAGAATCTTTACTTTGAGTACTAACTAATATGGGAGGTGAACAGTGCTAGGAAAGAATTAGAATAAGCTGGATTAAATTTGTACCGTTCTGTATTATAAATAAAAAAAATTAGGACAAGATTTTGAATTTAACCCTAGGAGTTATGTATTACTTTTAACAGAAAGTCTGTTCTTGTTAAATGCTACAAAGTGGAAACTGATGGCAGTTGTCAACAACAGCTGAAACTTACCCAATTTTAATAATTGTCATGTTTGCTGGAGCATACAAAGTATATGAGCCTGAAAATTCTGGAACATTTCTGTCATGTCTCAGATTTAATCTAATTACGTGAAGTAACAATTTTTTTCATCCACCGTACTTTATATATTTTGTATTAAAGTTGCATTCAGAAAGACTGTATGTTCTATTCTGTTCTTCAGGTAACTCTTCGGTCACTAATGATGGAAGATCTGCAGCAGTCTGATACGAGTCCACAACATAGATTTCTCATGAAGTCTGACATAACATCTCAGGACTTTGCTTCAGATGCTCATCCCAAGTACTCGAACCTTTACCCTACATACCACTCACACAGTCACTTCTTCCATGAGCACAATGTCTCGCACTATATTTCTACATCGTGTCCAGAATTTTGGCAACATCATCCTGCTAATTTAGGTGCTTCATCATTGCCCAGTGAGCTGAAAATGGAGAAACCTTTCTTTAAAGCTTTGCAAAAGCCTGCTTTTACTAAAAAAAAAATTATGAGAGGTAAGCCTTGATTTTAAATTTTTAATTATAGAGGGAGTAAAGGAGGTTTTATGTGCAAAGGGCTTTGGCATGTAGCTGGCATGTGTGAGCATGTTAGATAGGAGTGAATGGAGATGAATGGTTTTTGGGACCTGATGAGGTGTTGGAGTGTGAGCAGGGTAATATTTTGTGAAGGGATTCAGAGAAATCGGTTAGCCGGATGTGAATCCTGGAGGTGGGAGATACAGTGCACTCTGAAGAGGGGTGGAGATATGTTTCAGTTTCTGAACTGTAGTGTAGGTGCACCTCTGGCAAGGCAGTTTCTTCTTTTTTGGGTTAGCCTGCCTCAGTGGGAAATGGCCAGTTTGGTAATAAAACAATAAAATAATATTAATAATTAATAATAATAATAAAATTACTAGATACATACCTTGTATGTAATGCATTTTGATATTACTGTACAGTGTAATATTTATTTGGAGTATCGTTTATTCCTGGTAATATAAATTGTAGCATATTGCTTTGGAGCTTTATTGAGCTCTAGTTTCAGTATGTTTAATAGTTTTTTTTTCATGGTGTATAGAGTACATGCACTGTGGTAGGTAGGGGATGGTTATGACTTCTTCGGTCACCTTAATGTATTCAATCCATTATCAGTTCATTACAGTATATCTTTATGTCCATATTCAATATAAATTCCCTGTTTCATAAATTACTACTTTTATTTTGAAAATAGAATTATACAAATATAAGCTTATTTATTAGTTTTCCTCCTTGCAAATAAATTTGATCTATGTTCCCTGTAGATCTCTCCAGTCAAGCCACACGCAATATCACATGTACTAAGAGTCCTTGTACTCCACCGCCCTCACCAACTCCAGGAGAAGGACCTCAGTTTCCACTCGAGCCTTCCTCTACTCTTGTCAAAATTACGATATTAAATGTAGACAAGAGATGCCCAGAATTTCACAGTAAATATGATGGGGTAAGTATGGTTTTAGTAATGCTGAGCTTCTGAAGCTAAAATGGATGCTCTTGGCTGACTATGGGAATAGATTAAACTTCTCAATTTAATGGACTTCAAATTAATAGGCTCCAGAAATATGGGGCAAAATCTGCTGGGTCAGTTGATTTGGAAAATTGACAAAGTCTGTTTGTTACAGAATTTTTTTTTTTTTTTCAAGTCGGCCGTCTCCCACCGAGGCAGGGTGACCCAAAAAGAAAGAAAATCCCCAAAAAGAAAATACTTTCATCATTATTCAACACTTTCACCTCACTCATACATAATCACTGTCTTTGCAGAGGCGCTCAGATATGACAGTTTAGAAGTCCTTCCAAACTGCCAATATCCCAAACCCCTCTTTTAAAGTGCAGGCATTGAACTTCCCATTTTCAGGACTCAAGTCCGGCTAACCGGTTTCCCTGAATCCCTTCCCATAAACCATTCGTCTCCATTCACTCTTATCTAACATGCTCATGCACGCTTGCTGTAAGTCTAAGCCCCTCGCCCACAAAATCTCCTTTACCCCCTCCCTCCAACCTTTTTGAGGACAACTCCTACCCCCACCTTCCTTCCCCTCAACAACTCCTCTTCAGCCCTCTGACTAATACTTTTAGTAACTCCACACCTCCTCCTAATTTCCACACTCCGAATTCTCTGTACATATAATATTTACACCAAACATTGACCTTAGACAGGACATCTCCACTGCTTCCAGCCACCTCCTCCCTGCAGCATTTACAATCCAAACTTCACACCCATATTAGAGTGTTGGTACCACTATACTTTCATATACGTATTCCCTTCTTTGCTTCCATATATAACATTTTTTGTCTCCACAGATACCTCAATGCACAACTCACCTTTTTTCCTTCATCAATTCAATAGTTAACCTCATCCTTCATAAACCCATCTGCTGACAAGTCAACTCCCAAATATCTGAAAACATTCACTTCTTCCATACTCCCTCTCTCCAATGTGATATCCAGTTTTTCTTTATCTAAATCGTTTGATACCCTCATCACCTTACTCTTATCTTTGTTCACTTTCAACTTTATACCTTTACACACCCTCCCAAACGCGTCCACTAACCTTTGCAACTTTTATTTAGAATCTTCCATAAGCACAGTATCATCAGCAAAAAGTAACTGTGTCAACTCCCATTTTGTACTTGATTTTCCATAATTTAATTCCTAGAATTACAAAAATGAGCAAGGGGCTAGTAACCCCTTCTCCTGTATATATATTACTAAATGTAAAAGGAGAAACTTTCGTTTTTTCTTTTGGGCCACCCTGCCTTAGTGGGAAACGACCGACGTGTTGAAAGAAAGAAAAAAATTACGATCACTGTAAAACAATTGTCTATCCACCACAAGTGCCACTTGTTGCTCCCTATTAGTGTACACTGAGGTTTGCTTTCCACCCTGAAGGAAATAAAAAGGAGGTATTGTGCATTTCTGTCCTGTCATGTTATTGAAAGCCTGTTAAGCATTTTGCACTGGTAGGATTGCTGGTATTTTTTTTGTCCCATAAACATGAGCTCCCTCAAAATTGTATCAATAAAACAGCATTTATAAATATTACTAATTACATTAACAATGACATAATAAAAATAAAGTAAAAAAGAGGGTGTAAACAGAAGAATAAATTCTTAATGGGAAATCAAGTAAAGAAAATATAGCTAGAACCTAAAAAAAAAAATAGTAAAATTAAAAGTTTAGGAAATAAAAAATTAAGTGAATGAAAAAGTTTCTGGTAATTTATTTTTGTGAGACTAGTGGTTAAGGAAAGTAGTTTTGTAATGTAAGTATATGGTCAGTCAGTCTGGTTAAGGTATCTTAAATACCAAATGTTTAGGTAAATAAAAAATATGATCCACTTCAACTTGTTATATTCAGGGTCTGTACTCTGGTTTAGATAAAAAAATAAATTCATCAAACCGGTCCTATTCCACCCAGGCAGGGTGACCCAAAAAGAAAAACGAAAGTTTTTCTTTTTGAAGTCAGAAATTTATACAGAAGAAGTGGTTACTAGCCCCTTGCTCCCAGCATTTCAGTCGCCTCTTATGACATGTATGGCTTATGGAGGAAGAATTCTTTTCCACTTCCCCATGGAGATAAGAAATAATGAACAAAAACTATTAAGAAAATAGAAGAAAACCCAGATGGATGTTTGTATATATATGTGCATGTACATGCATGTGTAATGTGACCTAAGTGTAAATAAAAGTAGGAAGATGTACCTATTATCCCACATGTTTATGAGACAGAGAAAAAGACACCAGCAATCCTACCATCATGTAAAACAATTACAGGTTTCCGTTTCACACTCACTTGGCAGGATGGCAGTACCTCCCTAGGCAGTTGCTGTCTACAAACCTACTAACTAGGCAGTATTTAGTTACAGTAATTATTTATTTTACTTATTCAGTGACAGTAGTAACTTATTTACTTAATTATTTAGCACATCATATTCATATCTGACAACAATATTTTTGTAATGTAATTTAAAGTGATTTAAAGTAATATGCTAAATCTATATTTGTTTCCTTTTACAGACAAACAGATTCATTGATGTTGACTTCAACAGTCTTAATACAGTCATCAATATCTCATCATGGGTCATGGTACTGGATTTCTTCAGTACTGAGCTAGAGGACAGTGTTCTCAACCAAACTGGTGGACAGAATTCTCCAGACACCTCAAAGATGTTTGTTCCTAAAGGTAAGTTTTATGCATAACTAAATATTTTTTTAACAGAATGGCCTTTCATGTGAATAGCTTTCCTTGGGAGAGCCATTCACATGAACAGACCTTCCTGGACTTCCTGCTCTATTTCTGCAACATTGCAAGATCCTGTTGATGCATTGATTGCAACACAAAAGGCCAAGAGCTATCGTTCAACTCCCTCTGTGGTTGTTTTGCTTTCTATGGTTTGTGTAATTCAGTAACTTCCTCAGAATCCTCTTGAGCAAGACCCAAACCTAGAGGTATTGGTATTAGATTAGAGGTAGAGTAAACTAGGGTACCCATAAGGGTAGAGAGAAGTCTGAAGTTTACTCTGGATCTGTAAACTTCAAACTTTATTATTACCAAATAAGTAATCCTGACGTTGTATAAGTTTAAATCTGCATACTCTCATCTTTGCAGTATGGTAGCATTTCTTTAAAAAAATAAAACCAAACTTGTACTGTATTTTCTGTAAATTCAGTGATTGTTGTTTCTGTGCCATATTTTTAAAGTTTTCTGGAATTTTTTACTTATTGAGATTATATAATGTTTTTAATTAAATACAGTTGCAGAAGAGCTGAATACTATCATGGAGATAAAAGTGCACTCACTGACTCTCATCCTCAACAAGACTGACTGTGAACTGGCACGTGCAAATATCTCTCAGGTCCTGGTCCGGTCAGTTGGATCAGAGGGTAATCTGACACTTACAGGTCGCTTAGGATCGCTCTCTCTCATTGATCTCACTAATCATGGGGACTTGTACCGTGAGAAATTTATTACTGCTGGAAATGAAGCAATGACTTTCCAGATATTTAGGTAAGAGAAACTTTTTCTTGTGTTTTTATTAGACCTAACCCTTTAAAAAGAAAAATCAGAGATAAGGTAACATAAAATTGACATGCATTTGTCACTGTGCCCACCTGTTCTCTGGTTACTTTAATAAAGTTCTCAGCATCTACTATTCATAGAAGTCTATCAACTTATTTGGAAGTTCTAGGTGGTCAAAACTCATAAATCTTTCTTTCTTTCAACACGTCGGCTGTTTCCCACCGAAGCGGGGTGGCTCAAAAGGAAAAACGAAAGTTTCTCCTTTTACATTTAGTAATATATACAGGAGAAGGGGTTACTAGCCCCTTGCTCCCGGCATTTTAGTCGCCTCTTACGACACGCATGGCTTACGGAGGAAGAATTCTGTTCCACTTCCCCATGGAGATAAGAGGAAATAAGAACAAGAACTAGTAAGAAAATAGAAGAAAACCCAGAGGGGTGTGTATATATATGCTTGTACATGAATGTATAGTGTGACCTAAGTGTAAGTAGAAGTAACAAGACATACCTGAAATCTTGCATGTTTATGAGACAGAAAAAAGACACCAGCAGTCCTACCATCATGTAAAACAATTACAGGCTTTCGTTTTACACTCACTTGGCAGGACGGTAGTACCTCCCTTGACAATGGCTGTCTACCAACCTACTACCTAGGAAAACTCATAAATACTGTATTAAATTAATTTGGGAATTTTCCTTGTTTTTTTTTTTTTTTTTTTTTCTCCTCCAACAAGTCGGCTGTCTCCCACCGAGGCAGAGTGACCCAAAAAGAAAGAAAATCCCCCAAAAATACTTTCATCATCATTCAACACTTTCACCTCACTCATTCATAATCACTTTCTTTGCAGAGGCGCTCAGATACGACAGTTTAGAATAGTCCCTCCAAACTGTCACTATCCCAGACCCCTCCTTTAAAGTGCAGGCATTGTACGTACTTCCCATTTTCAGGACTCAAGTCCGGCTAAATCTATAATAACCGGTTTCCCTGAATCCCTTTACTAAATGTTACCCTGCTCACACTCCAACTGCTCGTCAGGTCCCAAAAACCATTCGTTTCCATTCATTCCTATTTAACACATTCATACATGCTGGAAGTCCAAGCCCCTCGCCCACAAAACCTCCTTTACCCCCTTCCTCCAACCTTTTCGAGGACGACCCCTTCCCATCCCTCCTTCCTCTACAGATTTATACGCTCTCCAAGTCATTCTACTTTGACCCATTCTCTCTAAATGACCAAACCACCTCAACAACCCCTCTTCAGCCCTCTGACTAATACTTTTAGTAACTCCACACCTCCTCCTAATTTCCACACTCTGAATTCACCACACATTGCCCTTAGACAGGACATCTCCACTGCCTCCAGTCGCCTCCTCGCTGCAGCATTTACAACCCAAGCTTCACACCCATATAAGAGTGTTGGTACCACTATACTTTCATACATTCCCTTCTTTTCCTCCATAGATGACGTTTTTTTTGTCTCCACAGATACCTCAACGCACCACTCACCTTTTTTCCTTCATCGATTCTATGGTTAACCTCTGCTGACAAGTCAACTCCCAAATATCTGAAAACATTTACTTCTTCCACACTCCCTCTCTCCAATGTGATATCCAATTTTTCTTTATCTAAATCGTTTGATACCCTCATCACCTTACTCTTATCTTTATTCACTTTCAACTTTCTACTTTACACTCCCAACTCATCCACTAACCTTTGCAACTTTTCTTTAGAGTCTCTCATAAGCACAGTATCATCAGCAAAGTAACTGTCAACTCCATTTTGTACTTGATTCCCCATAATTTAATCCGGCTCCTCTCCCCAACACCCTAGGATTTACTTTTTTTACAACCCCATCTATAAATATATGGTGACATCACACCATGGTTGTTTAATATATTTATAGATGGGGTTGTAAAAGAAGTAAATGCTAGGGTGTTGGAGAGAGGAGGGGGATTAAATTATGGGGAATCAAGTACAAAACGGGAGTTGACAGTTACTTTTTGCTGATGATACTGTGCTTATGGGAAATTCTAAAGAAAAGTTGCAAAGGTTAGTGGACGAGTTTGGGAGGGTGTGTAAAGGTAGAAAGTTGAAAGTGTAAGAATGCTTTTGGAAAATAAACCCTCAATTTAATGGACCTTGATTTAACAGATTTTGGAAATTAGTCACAAAATTTGATTGGTGAGTTAAGAAACAACGAACAAAGTTCATTAGTTACAGAATTTTTTACTATTGCTATGATCGTGGCAGAACAATCTCGTCTGTCTTCCACACTTGCCATCACCAGCCACCGTCTCATCCTCATTAAATTGAAGGTTTACTTACTACTATCTCAACAGATATGGACATGAGGATCCCGACATACAACGTGAATGTGATATTCGAGTGAAGCTGAAGATGTCATCAGTGATGTACACACATACTCAGCGCTTTGCATTTGAGTTAACACAGTTTGTGCAACAATTTAACCAGTTGAGGGACATTGTATCAAGATGGAGAGCCACAAGTGCTGGCCTAAAGGTAAGTAAATTTACTTCTTATATGATGAAATCAGCCACGTAGTGTTCTTAATCGTATGGGGTGAGAAAATGTGCAGTAATAAATTTTATGCAAAAAGGGTAAACTTAAAATGGAAGTACAATGATAAAGGCATCCAGAGCCATTAATTAACTCATTTTAAGTGAAATGAACTTTGTCATTAATTTGCACACCACCCAGGGAGGTACTACCATCCTGCCATGTGACTGTGAAACAGAAACCTGAAACTGTTTTACATGATGGTAGGATTGCTGGTGTCTTTTTTCTGTCTCATAAACATGCAAGATTTCAGGTACGTCTTGCTACTTCTACTTACACTTAGGTCACACTAAGCAAACATGTACACGTTTATGTATACACATTCATCTGAGTTTTCTTTGATTTTATCCTAATAGTTCTTGTTCTTATAATTTTTCCTTTTCCTTTCATATCCATGGGGAAGTGGAATAAGAATCTTTCCTCCGTAAGCCATGCGTGTTGTAAAAGTCAACTAAAATGCCAGGAACAATGGGCTAGTAACCCCTTTTCCTGTATAGCTTACTAAAAAGAAGAAGAAGAAAACCGTCAAAGTGGGATGTTTGAATGTGCGAATGATAAGAAAGAGATGATTGTAGATGTTATGAATGAAAAGAAGCTGGATGTCCTGGCTTTAAGTGAGACAAAGCTGAAGGGGTAGGAGAGTTTCAGTGGGGAGAAATAAATGGGATTAGGTCGGGGGTTTCAAATAGAGTTAGAGCTAAAGAAGGAGTGGCAATAATGTTGAATAATCAGTTATGGCAGGTAAAGAAGGAATATAAATGTATAAATTCAAGGATTATGTGGAGTAAAATAAAGGTGGGTTGTGAAAAGTGGGTTATAGTAAGTGTTTATGCACCTGGAGAAGAGAGAAGTGTAGAGGAGAGAGAGAGATTTTGGGAAATGTTGAGTGAGTGTGTGGGGAGTTTTGAACCAAGTGAGAGAGTAATTGTGGTTGGGGATCTTAATGCTAAAGTGGGTAAAAATGTTGTGGAGGGAGTAGTAGGTAAATTTGGGGTGCCAGGGGTAAATGTAAATGGGGAACCATTAATTGAGCTATGTGTAGAAAGAGGTTTGGTAATAAGTAATACATATTTTATGAAAAAGAGGATAAATAAATATACAAGGTATGATATAGCACGTAAGGAAAGTAATTTGTTGGATTATGTATTGGTGGATAAAAGGTTGATTGGTATTTGGTTGTAGCTACAGTTAGAGTAAAAGGTAGATGGGACAAAAAGAAAATGGCAACAGCAAGTAAGAGAGAGGTAAAAGTGTATAAACTAAGGGAGGAGGAAGTTAGGGTGAGATATAAGCAACTATTGGCAGAAAGGTGGGATAGTGCAAGTATGAGTAGTGGGGGGGTTGAAGAGAGTTGGGATAGTTTTAAAAATGCAGTATTAGAATGTGGGGCAGAAGTTTGTGGCTATAGGAGGGTGGGTGCAGGAGGAAAGAGGAGTGAGTGGTGGAATGAAGAAGTAAAGGGTGTGATAAAAGAGAAAAAAGTAGCTTATGAGAGGTTTTTACAAAACAGAAGTGTTAATAGAAGAACAGAGTATATGGAGAGTAAAAGAAAGGTGAAGAGAGTGGTGAGAGAGTGCAAAAGAAAAGCGGATGAAAGAATGGGAGAGGCTCTGTCAAGAAATTTTGCTGAAAACAAGAAAAAATTTTGGAGTGAGATAAACAAGGTAAGAGAGCCTAGGGAACAAATGGATTTGTCAGTTAAAAACAGAGTAGGGGAGTTAGTAGATGGGGAGCTGGAGGTATTGGGTAGATGGCGGGAATATTTTGAGGAACTTTTAAATGTCGATGAAAAAAGGGAGGCGGTAATTTCATGTACTGGCGAGGAAGGTACAACATCGTTTAGGAGTGAAGAAGAGCAGGATGTGAGTGTGGGGGAGGTGCGTGAGGCATTACGTAGAATGAAAGGGGGTAAAGCAGCTGGAACTGACGGGATCATGACAGAAATGTTAAAAGCAGGGGGGGATACAGTGGTCCCTCGGTTTTCGTGCATCTCCAAACTCGAACATTTATGTAAGTGTATTTTCGTAAGTGCTGTTGCACGTGTATTTTTGGGGGTCTGAAATAGACTAACCTACGTGACATTATTTCTTAAGGAAGTAAATTCGTTCGGTAATGGCACCTGAGCAGCATTCTGGAACGAATTTTCGTCGAAAACCGAGGGACCACTGTATAGTGCTGGAGTGGTTGGTATTTTTGTTTAATAAATGTATGAAAGAGGGGAAGGTACCTAGGGATTGGCAGAGAGCATGTATAGTTCCTTTATATAAAGGGAAGGGGGATAAAAGAGAGTGTAAAAATTATAGGGGAATAAGTTTACTGAGTATACCAGGTAAAGTGTATGGCAGGGTTATTATTGAAAGAATTAGAGGTAAGACAGAGAGTAGGATTGCAGATGAGCAAGGAGGATTTAGAGTGGGTAGGGGATGTGTAGATCAAGTGTTTACAGTGAAGCATATATGTGAACAGAATTTAGATAAAGGTAGAGAAGTTTTTATTGCATTAATGGATTTAGAAAAGGCATATGATAGAGTGGATAGGGGGGCAATGTGGCAAATGTTGCAAGTGTATGGAATAGGTAGTAAGTTACTGAAGGCTGTAAAGAGTTTTTATGAGGATAGTGAGGCTCAGGTTAGGGTGTGTAGGAGAGAGGGAGATTACTTCCCGGTAAAAGTAGGTCTTAGACAGGGATGTGTAATGTCACCATGGTTGTTTAATATATTTATAGATGGGGTTGTAAAAGAAGTAAATGCTAGGGTGTTGGGGAGAGGGTGGGATTAAATTATGGGGAATTAAATGCAAAATGGGAGTTGACACAGTTACTTTTTGCTGATGATACTGTGCTTATGGGAGATTCTAAAGAAAAGTTGTAAAGTTTAGTGGACGAGTTTGGGAGAGTGTGTAAAGGTAGAAAGTTGAAAGTGAACATAGATGAGAGTAAGGTGATGAGGGTATCAAACGATTTAAATAAAGAAAAATTGGATATCACATTGGAGAGAGGGATTATGGAAAAAGTAAATTTTTTTTGTTTTGTTTTCAACAAGTCGGCCGTCTCCCACCGAGGCAGGGTGACCCAAAAAGAAAGAAAATCCCCAAAAAGAAAATACTTTCATCATCATTCAACACTTTCACCACACTCATACATAATCACTGTCTTTGCAGAGGAGCTCAGATACGACAGCTGAGAAAAGTCCCTCCCAGCTGTCACTATCTCAGACCCCCCCTTTAAAGTGCAGGCATTGTACTTCCCATTTCCAGGACTCAAGTCCAACTAAATCAATTAGCTGGTTTCCCTGAATCCCTTCACAAAATGTTACCCTGCTCACACTCCAACAGATCGTCATGTCCCAAAAACCATTCGTCTCCATTCACTCCTATCTAACACGCTCACACATGCTTGCTGGAAGTCCAAGCTCCTCGCCCAGAAAACCTCCTTTACCCCTTCCCTCCAACCTTTCTAGGACGACCCCTACCCCGCCTTCCTTCCCTACAGATTTATACGCTCTCCAAGTCATTCTACTTTGATCCATTCTCTCTAAATGACCAAACCACCTCAACAACCCCTCTTCAGCCCTCTGACAAATACTTTTAGTAACTCCACACCTTCTCCTAATTTCCACATTCGAATTTTCTGCATAATATTTACACCACACATTGCCCTTAGACAGGACATCTCCACTGCCTCCAGCCTCCTCCTCGCTGCAGCATTTGCAACCCATGCTTCACACCCATATAAGAGTGTTGGTACCACTATACTTTCGTACATTCCCTTCTTTGCATTAATGGATAACGTTTTTTTGTCTCCACAGATACCTCAATGCACCACTCACCTTTTTTCCTTCATCAATTCTATGGTTAACCTCATCCTTCATAAACCCATCCGCTGACACGTCAACTCCCAAATATCTGAAAACATTTACTTCTTCCATAATCCCTCTCTCCAATGTGATATCCAATTTTTCTTTATTTAAATCGTTTGATACCCTCATCATCTTACTCTTATCTATGTTCACTTTTAACTTTCTACCTTTACACACTCTCCCAAACTCGTCCACTAGCCTTTGCAACTTTTCTTTAAAATCTCCCATAAGCACAGTATCATCAGCAAAAAGTAACTGTGTCAACTCCCATTTTGCATTTAATTCTCCATAATTTAATCCCACCCCTCTCCCCAACACCCTAGCATTTACTTCTTTTACAACCCCATCTATAAATATATTAAACAACCATGGTGACATTACACATCCCTGTCTAAGACCTACTTTTACCGGGAAGTAATCTCCCTCTCTCCTACACACCCTAACCTGAGCCTCACTATCCTCATAAAAACTCTTTACAGCCTTCAGTAACTTACTACCTATTCCATACACTTGCAACATTTGCCACATTGCTCCCCTATCTACTCTATCATATGCCTTTTCTAAATCCATAAATGCAATAAAAACTTCTCTACCTTTATCTAAATACTGTTCACATATATGCTTCACTGTAAACACTTGATCTACACATCCCTACCCACTCTAAAGCCTCCTTGCTCATCTGCAATCCTACTCTCTGTCTTACCTCTAATTCTTTAAATAATAACCCTGCCATACACTTTACCTGGTATACTCGGTAAACTTATTCCCCTATAATTTTTACACTCTCTTTTATCCCCTTCCCTTTATATAAAGGAACTATACATGCTCTCTGCCAATCCCTAGGTACCTTCCCTCTTTCATACATTTATTAAACAAAAATACCAACCACTCCAGCACTATATCCCCCTGCTTTTAACATTTCTGTCATGATTCCGTCAATTCCAGCTGCTTTACCCCCTTTCATTCTACGTAATGCCTCACGCACCTCCCCACACTCACATCCTGCTCTTCTTCACTCCTAAACGATGTTGTACCTCCCTGGCCAGTACATGAAATTACCGCCCCCCTTTTTTTCATCGACATTTAAAAGTTCCTCAAAATATTCCCGCCATCTACCCAATACCTCCAGCTCCCCATCTACTAACTCCCTACTCTGTTTTTAACTGACAAATCCATTCGTTCCTAGGCTTTCTTACCTTGTTTATCTCACTCCAAAAATTTTTCTTGTTTTCAGCAAAATTTCTTGACAGAGCCTCTCCCATTCTTTCATCCGCTCTTCTTTTGCACTCTCTCACCACACTCTTCACCTTTCTTTTACTCTCCACATACTCTGCTCTTCTATTAACACTTCTGTTTTGTAAAAACCTCTCATAAGCTACCTTTTTCTCTTTTATCACACCCATTACTTCTTCATTCCACCACTCACTCCTCTTTCCTCCTGCACCCACCCTCCTATAGCCGCAAACTTCTGCCCCACATTCAAATACTGCATTTTTAAAACTATCCCAACTCTCTGCAACCCCCCCACTACTCCTACTTGCACTAGCCCACCTTTCTGCCAATAGTTGCTTATATCTCACCCTAACTTCCTCCTCCCTTAGTTTATACACTTTTACCTCTCTCTTACTTGCTGTTGCCATTTTCTTTTTGTCCCATCTACCTTTTACTCTAACTGTAGCTACAACCAAATAATGATCTGATATATCCGTTGCCCCTCTATAAACATGTACATCCTGAAGCCTACTCATCAACCTTTTATCCACCAATACATAATCCAACAAACTACTTTCCTTACGTGCTATATCATACCTTGTATATTTATTTATCCTCTTTTTCATAAAATATGTAATACTTATTACCAAACCTCTTTCTACACATAGCTCAATTAATGGTTCCCCATTTACATTTACCCCTGGCACCCCAAATTTACCTACTACTCCATCCACAACATTTTTACCCACTTTAGCATTAAGATCCCCAACCACAATTACTCTCTCACTTGGTTCAAAACTCCCCACACACTCACTCAACATTTCCCAAAATCTCTCTCTCTCCTCTACACTTCTCTCTTCTCCAGGTGCATAAACACTTACTATAACCCACTTTTCACATCCAACCTTTATTTTACTCCACATAATCCTTGAATTTATACATTTATATTCCTTCTTTACCTGCCATAACTGATTATTCAACATTATTGCCACTCCTTCTTTAGCTCTAACTCTATTTGAAACCCCTGATCTAATCCCATTTATTTCTCCCCACTGAAACTCTCCTACCCCCTTCAGCTTTGTCTCACTTAAAGCCAGGACATCCAGCTTCTTTTCATTCATAACATCTACAATCATCTCTTTCTTATCATTCGCACAACATCCACGCACATTCAAACATCCCACTTTGACGGTTTTCTTCTTCTTCTTTTTAGTAAGCTATACAGGAAAAGGGGTTACTAGCCCATTGTTCCCGGCATTTTAGTTGACTTATACAACACGCATGGCTTACGGAGGAAAGATTCTTATTCCACTTCCCAATGGATATGAAAGGGAAAAGCAATAAGAACAAGAACTATTAAGATAAAATCAAAGAAAACTCAGATGAGTGTGTATACATAAACGTGTACATGTTTGCGTAGTGTGACCTAAGTGTAAGTAGAAGTAGCAAGACGTACCTGAAATCTTGCATGTTTATGAGACAGAAAAAAGACACCAGCAATCCTACCATCATGTAAAACAGTTTCAGGTTTCTGTTTCACAGTCACCTGGCAGGATGGTAGTACCTCCCTGGGTGGTTGCTGTCTACCAACCTATTTGGGAATTGACGTGTCAGCGGATGGTTTTATGAAGGAAGAGGTTAACCATAGAATTGATGAAGGAAAAAAGGTGAGTGGTGTGTTGAAGTATCTGTGGAGACAAAAACGTTATCCATGGAGGCAAAGAAGGGAATGTACGAAAGTATAGTAGTACCAACACTCTTATATGGTTGCGAAGCATGGGTTGCAAATGCTGCAGCGAGGAGGAGGCTGGAGGCAGTGGAGATGTCCTGTTTAAGGGCAATGTGTGGTGTAAATATTATGCAGAAAATTCGGAATGTGGAAATTAGGAGAAGGTGTGGAGTTACTAAAAGTATTTGTCAGAGGGCTGAAGAGGGGTTGTTGAGGTGGTTTGGTCATTTAGAGAGAATGAATCAAAGTAGAATGACTTGGAGAGCGTATAAATCTGTAGGGGAAGGAAGGCGGGGTAGGGGTCATCCTAGAAAAGGTTGGAGGGAGGGGGTAAAGGAGGTTTTGTGGGCGAGGGGCTTGGACTTCCAGCAAGCATGTGTGAGCGTGTTAGATAGGAGTGAATGGAGACGAATGGTTTTTGGGACATGACGATCTGTTGGAGTGTGAGCAGGGTAACATTTTGTGAAGGGATTCAGGGAAACCAGTTAATTGATTTAGTTGGACTTGAATCCTGGAAATAGGAAGTACAATGCCTGCACTTTAAAGGAGGGGTCTGAGATAGTGACAGCTGGGAGGGACTTTTCTCAGCTGTCGTATCTGAGCTCCTCTGCAAAGACAGTGATTATGTATGAGTGTGGTGAAAGTGTTGAATGATGATGAAAGTATTTTCTTTTTGGGGATTTTCTTTCTTTTTGGGTCACCCTGCCTCGGTGGGAGACGGCCGACTTGTTGAAAAAAAAAAGAAAAAAAGAGAAAAAATAAGCACGCTACATATATAAGCAAAATGTATACAATCATAGTAAAACAAATTAACATAATGGTGAGGTGTGGTAGCTGGTCAGGTGTAAAGGAGTGTAGGGCAATAATTACTATGATGATTAAGACATGTGCAGCAGTTGGGTATATTTATTGTTGAAATGTTTTGCTTACACAGTATTCTTCTTCAGTCAGATACAGAGGCAGCAGGTGTAGTAATTAAATAAACATGATGTAATCAGTCCATCAACCTTGGAGAAATAGTATTTGGGGTTGTCAGTCCCTCAGCCTGGAGAAGAGTTCAGCTACATGGTCAGGAATGATATGAAACTGAAACATGATAAAGAAGTCTTAGATACTGTCGAAGGTGAGGTGGAAGATCTTGAAGCTGTTGCAGGGGACAGGATTCACTGGTAGAAGTAAGAAGGCAGGTTCCTCTGGAATCTAACCCGTCTCATTCGTAACTAGTAGTTACGCGATGAAGTGTGGAAGGTGTCCTCTGTATCAAGATACTGTTGTGTGTCAGTGTCTGACAGTTATGTTAAAAATGGTATAAAATACCGATGAGTTGATGATTAAGACACATGTGCAACAGTTGGATAACCCAACTATAGCACATGTGTCTTAGTCATCAACTTGATGGTGTTTTATACCATTTTCAAAATAATTACTATAACGTTATACACAGAGAAACTGTGTATATAATGTTACTGGGGGGTAACCATAGAAAAAAACATTCCTTTCTTATGCATTCACTGATAAATAGCGTCACTCACTCTCAAAAAGGTGTGTTGCATGAGAATGAGTGTTGCTGTTATGTAGTATTCTACTGCACCAACATGAAGACAACTTGTACACAATGCCAGATATTGTGATGAAAATGTTTTGCAAACCCATGCATAGTGCAAAATTAACACGTTTCAACAGCAAGTACGTATACAGATATTAATACACTTTTGTCTGACCACCCTCAACCCTTTCACTCTCAGTTTGTTTACATTTTCTGCGTCTCGCTCATTCTCTCTTGTTTATTCATTCCCTCTTGTTTACAATGGCACCTAAGGGTAGTTGTAATAAAAAGAAGAATCATAAGTCTCTTACTTTAAATGCCAAGTTAGAAATGATTAAACTCAGTGAACAAGGTAGTATGTCAGTGGCAATAATAATAATAATGCTCTAGGGCGCTTTAAATGTCGTATACATATTATATTATTATAGACATTTTCATTAATCCACATATGACATTTTTTTAAATTATATAAGAAATGCACTACATATAGTATAAACAATTCCCCCCCCCCCAACAAGTCGGCTGTCTCCCACCGAGGCAGGGTGACCCAAAAAGAAAGAAAATCCCCAAAAAGAAAATACTTTCATCATCATTCAACACTTTCACCACACTCATACATAATCACTGTCTTTGCAGAGGCGCTCAGATACGACAGCTGAGGATAGTCCCTCCCAGCTGTCACTATCCCAGACCCCTCCTTTAAAGTGCAGGCATTGTACTTCCCATTTCCAGGACTCAGATCCAACTAAATCAATTAACTGGTTTCCCTGAATCCCTTCACAAAATGTTACCCTGCTCACACTCCAACAGCTCGTCAGGTACCAAAAACCATTCGTCTCCATTCACTCCTATCTAACACGCTCACACATGCTTGCTGGAAGTCCAAGCCCCTCACCCACAAAACATATACAAAATATATACAGTTATATTAAAATAAATATAACTGTGAGGTGTGGTAACCAGGCTGGCTATCACACCTCATAACTCACACCTCACACCTGCAGATTCTCTGTAGATGTTTATCATTTTACATGTAGATAAACCCAGTTTATATCCTAAAAAATATTACTTATATATATATTTTTTTCAACACACTGGTCATCTACATAATTTACTGGGTACCTTACTTTTTTCTTTTGTAGGTAGCTGACTATAGCCGAGGTTCCCGTGTATCCCTAGACATTAGTGCTGGATCCCCTGTGATATTCTTGCCTATGTCCAGCTCTTCAGAAACTCTTCTAGTTGCTGACCTTGGAAGCTTGACCATCTCTAATAAGTTTCTTTGGACTGGTTCTAAGGGAACTATTAGCCAGGTGAGTGATGCTTAGCAGTACTAAGTATAATGCTGCTTAGTAACCATACATTAGGGAACAAGTTAGCTTAGCAACCCCATCTTTAATAGTGTGTTATTTCATAGCAGCTCACATTAACAACTTCCCCAAAAATAACAAAAACTTTTAGATTTATTGACTGATTTAAAATGAGTCCATCATGCATCAAGTAATCAAATGCAAGAAATCAGTGCATATGATAAAAAAAAAAGAGAAATGTAATAGAAATAAAGCTATATAAAGCTCTGCATTCCTGATGTATACATTTGGTATTTACAGGTTTATACAGGAAAATTCTGGCACAAAGTGAGAACTCTAAACAAAAAAAATTTGTTGCACCACATTTTGTGTAGATAACCATTCCTTTTTTGGGTCTTCCTACCTTGGAGAGAAATGGTCAGTGTAGTAAAATATCCATATACTGAATATACAGTATTTCCATTTTGATCCTCAAAAAATATAGAAAATACCCTGTTTCAATATTATTGATGAAAAATGAAGATGAAAAATAAACCCACAGTTTTGGAGAAATGGGAGAGGTGGTGGTAGTCAGGCTTTATCCAAGGAAGGGAAGAGCAGTTCTAATTCGAAACCATGAGAAAAGACTTTTGCCATCATCTGTAGCTGGCTATGTGTAGTTTAGGTTTAAGGGTCACAACAACCTAAGGGCCACATGAACTCAATAATTGTTAGGTTTGAAGGTCATGGTAAACCAAGCAATGTATGAACCCATTACTGTAGTTGTTTGTTTAAGGGTTAATATGGGCAAAGAAGCTGTTATGTGGCTAAGAGAGCACTGAAACAAGCATACCAAATTCCTTGAATACAATGAGTACTGAATGAGACACTATCATTTGAGACTTTCTCAGCTCAGGTGGTAATTTTTAAAGATGTAGGCATTGTATTTATCAATGTGTACTGGTAGTTTTTGCCAATATTTTTTTTTTAAACTTAATGGCTGCCCCCTACCAAGGCAGGGTGACCCAAAGAAAAAAAAATCCACCATCATTCATTAAAATACCATCTTTTCAGAAGTGTGCTGACCAATTTTGTCTTTATTTTAATTTATTTGCCTTAAGCAGGATTTCATCTTGCAATATGAACAGCATATTCCACTGAAAATTGTCTCAGATTGTTCATGTTTGTTAAGGTACCTTCATTGTTTAGGTATTAGCTGCTTTTTATATACTTTATTCCACTTTTTTCTGTTGTCATATGTTGTTATGAGATGGTATGGCTAAACATAGTAACTCAAAAACATAACTGAAAATAATAAAATTCTTTATAAATACCATACTTTAGCTACCTTAAAGAAAGGTATTTCATGCTGGTTTTATTACAACATTATCATTTAGCTGAGGGCATTGAGGCATGCTAGCAAGATGAGGAATTGGACATCCTTTAGTGTGTGGTATTTAGGCATACTAGCAAGATAGAGTTAAATGTATTTCTTCAACATTGATGATGATGGTCCACTAATATTCTAATAACATAAGAATAAAGCAAGATACTGTGAAACTAATGTTCTGCCTCTTGATTACTTGTAGAATGGTTCAGGGGTCATATTGCTATTTTTGTGTTAATCTTAGCTTCCTAAAGATTGCTCCACACTTCTAATAGCTTACTCAAGTGTTCAGCATAATATTGGCTTCTATTTATGATTGTACTGCTTAGCTAAAGCATTGCAACATAATGAGAATGTGCTAAAATACATTCTGGCTTCCTGAATAATAGAACAGTATCTTGATATAGTATTTATTTCATCTGTATTTTTTTGACAGGCACACCATCAGAACATGGAGGAGAGAAAAATGAATCTGTGTGGGATGCCTTCCAGCAAGTCCACTTCTAGGTGCATCATAAGTTTTGTTTTATGTATTTAATAATACCATATGCACAAATTTTCAGAAATTTTGAAGTGAGTTAGTAAACAGGGAGATTCAATGCTAAAGTGGGAGACACAGTTGTAAATGTAAAATGCCAGGAGCAGGGGGCTAGTAACCCCCTTCTCCTGCATAAATTAGTAAATGTAAAAAGAAAGAGCTTTTGTTTCTTCTTTTTTGGGTAACCCTGCCTCGGTGGGATACAGCATGTGTGTTGAAAAAAAAAAAGAATCAAGGGTTTCTGGACATTATGAAAGGAATGTTGCAATTAATGGCATTCATCTAAAATCATGCTTTGTTGGGTCACTGTGCATGTATCCATATTCACTAATGTATTTTAAGAGAGAATGGAATGAAACAGAATGACTTCGAGAGTGTATAAATCTGTAGTGGAGGGAAGGCAGGGTAGGGGACGGCCTAGGAAAGGTTGGAGGGAGGGGGTACAGGAGGTTTTGTGTGCGAGGGGCTTGGATTTCCAGCAAACATGCGTGAGCGTATTTGATAGGAGTGAATGGAGACAAATGGTTTTTAATACTTGACGTGCTGTTGGAGTGTGAGCAAAGTAACATTTATGAAGGGATTCAGTGAAACCGGCAGGTCGGACTTGAGTCCTGGAGATGGGAAGTACAGTGTCTGCACTCTGAAGGAGGGGTGTTAATGTTGCAGTTTTATAACTGTAGTGTAAAGCACCCCTCTGGCAAGACAGTGATGGAGTGAATGATGATGAAAGTTTTTCTTTTTCGGGCCAGCCTGCCTTAGTGGGAATCGGCCGATGTGTTAAAAAAAAAAAAAATTAATATACAGCTTTATTTCTTCTCTTAGGTTAACCAAAACTCGATCTCGATCACAGAGCCGTCACCGAGATGTTGGAGTTTCTTGTGCTAGTGATTCAGATGCTGAAGGAGACCATAGAGAGAAAACAACTATAGGGAGCAGCTCTGAGTTACAAAAGTGCCTTTTGGATGTAATGTTTATTGACTTAGTAAATATGGATATTTACACAAGCATAAGATTATCAAGACAGAAGTCTGAATTGGGAGAAAGAAAGCCACGTTCTTCATTCTCAGGAAAGGAGGCACAAGAACCAAGTAAAGGAGAAGAAAGCAAGAGTTCCAGGGAAAGTGTTGAATGGGTTTTTGGGTCATACAGTGTAATTCGACAGGGCATCTCCATGCTGCGGGACAAATGTGCTCTCAAGTTACAAGTGGAAAGAAATCTTGACACAGCTCTCAGTCACACAGGTTTGTATTATTTTTTTCATCTCCTCTTTATAAGGAGGCTGCTGGAGGCAGTGGAGATGTCATGTTTGAGGTCAGTTTTTGGTGCGAGTATCATACAGAGAATTTGGAGCATAGAAATTAATAGGTAATGGGTTACCAAAGGGGCTTGAACATCCAGCAGGCTTGTTTGAGACTGTTAAATTCAAGTGAATAAAGACAAGTGTTTTTTAATGGACATGCTGTAGGAGTGTAAGCTAGGTAACATTTATGCTGGCCATCTATTGAATGAGCAATGGTAAATTTTTTCATTCCTCTTATTGCTTCTGAATTTAAAAATAATTTTACACATAAATTTATACTTAACCATTTTATTTTCAGTGCCTGATATAAGTGTTCATGGAATGGTGAAAAAGGTCCATGCCACCATTAATACCTTAGATTACAAATTAATTAGGGGACTTTTAATTTTCAACTTGGGAGAGCCTCTTCCATCCGTACCTCTACGCACCCATCTATGCAGCTCACAACCTCAGCAGGTAAGCTCAACATTTTTTTATGACTAGATAAGGGCAACAATATAACCTGCATAAAGATCTGTTATTTCCTGGTCAGTGATATTTATGAGCCTTTTGGGCATTCTAAGAGAGTAGTTAACCTTTTCCCTATAGTATATGGGAAACAGCAGTTGAGTTGCAGCATAACTGTTGTCAAGACTTACAGGTTTCCCAGTCACTAGCAAATATAAGCCAGTCAGATGTTACAAGAAAGTTGTTAACCTCTTTGCTACCAGGGGGTCATCACAGCTTGTACAAGAAAGTTAAACGCAAATTTGAGAAAACTACATTGACTAAGGTGTCAGTAGAATGATCAGGATGTTCAACAAATATGATGCAATCACTTTAGTTTCATGTTTGCAAAATAGTTTTCCCTCTTGATGATAATAGCTATTATTTCTAAAAAATACATTAAATTTGGTATAAATTTTGAAAAAATTACAATTTGATAAAGGTATTTTCTTCAAAATCCCATTATACACAACATTTTAAGCAGAACTATAGCTAATATGTTTTACAAGGTTGGAGTTGTCACTTGTAAAGAAGTTTGTATAAAAACATTAAAGGTGCCTTTAGTAAGATTTTTTTTTTTTTTCAACAAGTCGGCCATCTCCCACTGAGGCAGGGTGACCCAAAAAGAAAGAAAATCCCCAAAAAGAAAATACTTTCATCATCATTCAACACTTTCACCTCACTCATACATAATCACTGTCTTTGCAGAGGCGCTCAGATACTACAGTTTAGAATTAGTCCCTCCAAACTGTCACTATCCCAGACCCCTCCTTTAAAGTGCAGGCATTGTACTTCCCATTTCCAGGACTCAAGTCCGGCTAAATTAATAACCAGTTTCCCTGAATCCCTTCACTAAATATTTCCCTGCTCACACTCCAACAGCTCGTCAGGTCCCAAAAACCATTCGTCTCCATTCACTCCTATCAAACACGCTAGCTGGAAGTTCAAGCCCCTCGCCCACAAAACCTCCTTTACCCCCTTCCTCCAACCTTTTCGAGGACGACCCCTACCCCTCCTTCCTTCCCCTACAGATTTATACGCTCTCCAAGTCATTCTACTTTGATCCATTCTCTCTAAATGACCAAACCACCTCAACAACTGCTCTTCAGCCCTCTGACTAATACTTTTAGTAACTCCACACCTCCTAATTTCCATACTCTGAATTCTCTGCATAATATTTACACCACACATTGCCCTTAGACAGGACATCTCCACTGCCTCCAGCCTCCTCCTCGTTGCAGCATTTACAACCCATGCTTCACACCCATAAGAGTGTTGGTACCGCTATACTTTCATACATTCCCTTCTTTGCCTCCATAGACAACGGTTTTTTGTCTCCACAGATACCTCAATGCACCACTCACCTTTTTTCCTTCATCAGTTCTATGGTTAACCTCATCCTTCATAAACCCATTCGCTGACAAGTCAACTCCCAAATATCTGAAAACATTCACTTCTTCCATACTCCCTCTCCAATGTGATATCCAATTTTTCTTTATGTAAATTGTTTGATACCCTCATCACCTTACTCTTATCTTTGTTCACTTTCAACTTTCTACCTTTACACACCCTCCCAAACTCGTCCACTAACCTCTGCAACTTTTCTTTAGAATCTCCTATAAGCTTCATTTATGCTGGTTATTTTATCTGAGGTTTCATAATTCATATCCATTGAAGATATTGCATTAAATATAAGCAACTTAAAACTTGGCATTCACAGTTCACTCACAGCAGTGTACTTCCTATACTGAATCACCAAAGAACATTTGCATATCCTGCATCCCACTTCTCATATACTGTACTGAATGTGAATAAATCTCAGCATAGGCTCAGACACTGAAAGGCTGTTGTGTATCAGTATAACTGGAAAAACATTTATCCTTGTATTGACCTTGTGATAGCCTATGCTGCTGGTTATTCACACTTCTTTATCAATTAAAAACATTAAATAATAAAAGCTGTATCTTCTTAGGCAATGAAAAAAAATAGTATTAAATAATAAAAGATTGCAGACTACCATATTTACTAGCATAACAGAGGGAAAAATATTCTGAGTACATTATTTTCTGTCTTATTCACTTTTACTAATGTGTATGATATATAGATATCCACCATTTGCAGGACAGAAGTCTCTGTTTAGTAATTCTCTAAGGTTCTTTGTGTCGCTTTTTTTAAATGCATATGATGCATTGAAAAATCAAGAGGTAGCAGAGATACATTGTTAATTTTAATTGCTTAATATACTTAATATACTAGTTGAATACTTTGTTTTATAGTGTTATTAGTGTTTTGGTCTCAAGAAGAGAATAGGGATGGCTTGACAGTAATTGGAAATAGAAACAACGCTGAGGTGTTAAGTACAAAGTTATTTTTAATTGGGAGATGCATTTTAGATAATCATAAATCTATTAAATTGGGAGGTATATAGTAGATAATGGCAACTCTATTAAGTAAATAATTGATGCTATAACCATCTCCTAATTTATTTTCAGCAATGGCACTCACCAGAATCTGTTTGGACTTCTCTGAGCATCGTTCTCAACTTGGACAATGTGACACTTGAGCTAGAAAGCAGTGTTGAGGAAAGCAATATTTGCTCCCCTCTTGCTTGTATCAATTTCATCAGTTCCAAACTTACCTATGAGAGCTTCTCTGATGAATCCAAGGATGTTGACTTGGTCTCACAAGAAATTTTGATTAGTGACACCAGATTTGAGGGTAAGGGGAAGTCCCAGTGCAGTACTATCAGTATACAGTGGTACCTCGAGTTACGATATTTTTTCGTTCGAGAATGCTGTTCAAGTGCCATTACCAAACGAATTTATCCCCATAAGGAATAATGTAAAATAGACTAGTCCTTTTACACCCCCAAAAATATACTTACAAAAGCATTTAAAAAAATAAACTTACATAAAAGGGCGATTTTGGGGACCATCATAACTCGAGGTACCACTGTATTTGTAATTTATATTCAAGTAATTTTTTTTTTTTTCTCAACAAGTCGGCCGTCTCCCACTGAGGCAGGGTGACCCAAAAAGAAAGAAAATCCCAAAAAAGAAAATGCTTTCATCATCATTCAACACTTTCACCACACTCATACATAATCACTGTCTTTGCAGAGGCGCTCAGATACGACAGCTGAGAATAGTCCCTCCCAGCTGTCACTATCCCAGACCCCTCCTTTAAAGTGCAGGCATTGTACGTCCCATTTCCAGGACTCAAGTCCAACTAAATCAATTAACTGGTTTCCCTGAATCCCTTCACAAAATGTTACCCTGCTCACACTCCAACAGCTCGTCAGATCCCCAAAACCATTCGTCTCCATTCACTCCTATCTAACACGCTCACGCATGCTTGCTGGAAGTCCAAGCCCCTCGCCCACAAAACCTCCTTTACAACCCTCCCTCCAACCTTTTCTAGGACGAACCCTACCCCCGCCTTCCTTCCCCTACAGATTTATACGCACTCCAAGTCATTCTACTTTGATCCATTCTCTCTAAATGACCAAACCACCTCAACAACCCCTCTTCAGCCCTCTGACAAATACTTTTAGTAACTCCACACCTTCTCCTAATTTCCACATTCCGAATTTTCTGCATAATATTTACACCACACATTGCCCTTAGACAGGACATCTCCACTGCCTCCAGCCTCCTCCTCGCTGCAGCATTTGCAACCCATGCTTCACACCCATATAAGAGTGTTGGTACCACTATACTTTCGTACATTCCCTTCTTTGCCTCCATGGATAACGTTTTCTGTCTCCACAGATACCTCAACACACCACTCACCTTCTTTCCTTCATCAATTCTATGGTTAACCTCATCCTTCATAAAACCATCCGCTGACACGTCAACTCCCAAATATCTGAAAACATTTACTTCTTCCATAATCCCTCTCTCCAATGTGATATCCAATTTATCTTTATTTAAATCGTTTGATACCCTCATCACCTTACTCTTATCTATGTTCACTTTCAACTTTCTACCTTTACACACCCTCCCAAACTCATCCACTAACCTTTGCAACTTTTCTTTAGAATCTCCCATAAGCACAGTATCATCAGCAAAAAGTAACTGTGTCAACTCCCATTTTGCATTTAATTCTCCATAATTTAATCCCACCCCTCTCCCCAACACCCTAGCATTTACTTCTTTTACAACCCCATCTATAAATATATTAAACAACCATGGTGACATTACACATCCCTGTCTAAGACCTACTTTTTTTTTTTTTTTAATCAAAGTAAACTCAGATGAGTGTATATACATAAACGTGTACATGTATGCGTAGCGTGACCTAAGTGTAAGTAGAAGTAGCAAGACGTACCTGAAATCTTGCATGTTTATGAGACAAAAAAGACACCAGCAATCCTACCATCATGTAAAACAGATACAGGCTTTCGTTTTACACTTATTTGGCAGGACGGTAGTACCTCCCATGGTGGTTGCTGACTACCAACCTACTACCTTCAAGTAATTTATTTGTATAATTTTATTTTATTTAATTTTATGGTTATGCAATTAAGTTGTAATATAATATGTCCCACACAAGGATATTTTAAAAATTGATGTTTATGTCTGACAGGTTTTCCAGTGAATAAGCGTTCCAATATTTTCACCAATATTTTGCAACCTACACCATCAAAGAGTGCAAAAAACAGCAGCCAACTTCAAGCAGAGGTTCATTACAGGTACAGTATTGATTACAAAGTAGTTTTTATGGAAAATACAGTTTGTACAGCACTGTATATCATAACTTTGGATGATTACAATGTTCTATATAATAATAAATATAAAGCACAGGCATATAAAATTGTAGAACAGAGAATAAACTTTTGTTAATTTAAGGGTAAAGTTTAGTTACTGCACAAACGATCTCAACTCCTCCTTTTTCCTCTGAGATATATCTTTCAAAACCCTTTACTTATTTTTTCTAGAAATTAGATGGCAGAATGGGATTACGAAAGGTAAAACTCAAAGTGAAGAGGAAGGGTTGTTGTGGTGGTTTAGGTATGTTGGGAGGATGGAGCAGTATAGAATGGGTAGAAGGAAGGCGTGTTAGGAGTCATCCTAGGAAAGGTTGGAGGGAGAAGGTTAAGCATACATCAGGCATATATAAGCATGTTAGATTGGAATGGGTAGAGACAGTCTTCCTAGATATCATGACATAATAACTATTTATCTGTTTTATCAGAGTGATACTTTTTTATGCACAAAATTTAATTGTTCCTTCATACATTAACTAGCCCCCTCACCTACACATTGAACATTGATATACAACCAACTCTACGCCCAAAATGCTGGTAAAAACCTTCATAATCAATAAAAAAATTTCTTGACAGATCAACAAAAAATGTGACTAGATTTACAATTTTGCTGAACAATATGCGTTTGATGGGTATCCTGGACTGGGGGATGGAAGTTCTTGATTTCATTTACAAGACTCCTGATGACCCTTTCCATAAAGGTTTGTATAAACTTGCAACATTCTTTAAAACAATTGATTGTAAATTTAAAAATAAGAAATGAGGAAATGTTCTGGGGACCTAAGTTATTACATTGAACATATATTGCATAAATAATATATTTTAGTAAGTGGTTGTACTGTTGATGGAGGAAAGAATGGATGAATGCAAATGTTATACTTTATCATATGAAAGCTAGTGGCAATTATACTGCTGCCTTTACACATTGCATATCTGATGTTAAATTTTTCAGATTTTTATTCAAATGAGCAAACATTTAATGGAAAACATTTTATTTCTCTGACTAAAAAATTAATTATCAAAATATAATTGTTAGTAGATTTTTGAACATTAGCAGTCATATTTATAATTTGCATTTAATTCTGATAATAATTATTTAGCATGTGTAATTGTGTTCAGTATATATTTATCTGCAGAAATAAAAAATGGAGAAAATTCTGTTGAAGACCATGGTGCATCCAGCGCTGCTGGAGTTAACCCATTTCTCAGCCCCTCGTTTGGTCATTCCTCTCATACACAAGCTGCACAGCCACAGTCTCCTAGGTCACAGTCACCTGGACTATCCTTTCCAAAGAACAAGACTGTTAGGTGCACTACACCTAAGATAAACCCTATGGTAGAGTCCACAGGGGTTATGACTAAGCATGCCATTATCCAGGAACAAAATAAAACACCATTTGAGCTGAAGTTAAACATTACTGACTCAGAGCTGGTGGTGGTGGAGAACACAGCTGTGTGGGACACCAATGCTGTCATTCTTAAGGTAAATTTTTTACTTTGTAAATATAAATACAGGTGGGGTCACCATGAGTATAATTTAGACTGCTGAGGAAGGGTTGTTGAGATTGCTTGAGCAAGTAGAGGATGGAAGGGGTTAAGCTGATAAAGATAGTGTGTAAATCTGGGTGGAAGGTTGGAGTGGAACAGGTACAGGGAGGTGATAAAAGAGGCTTTTGAGTTGAGGGACTTGAGCATCCAGAAAGCTTGTTTGAGCATATTAGATGGGAGTGAATGGAGACAATTTGTTTTGAATAGTGTGCTATTTGAGTGTGAACAAGGGGACTTTATGAAGGGATTCAGGGAGACCAGCCAGCTGGACTCAAGTCCTGGAGGGGGGAAGGGTAGTTCCTGCCCATTACTATCATATACAGGTATGATAGTAATTTTGGGTAGTGACCATGATAGTAATGTTGGGTAGCGACCATGATAGTAATGTTGGGTAGTGACCATAATAGTAACGTTGGGTAGTGACCATGATAGTAATATTGGGTAGTGACCATGATAGTAACGTTGGGTAGTGACCATGATAGTAACGTTGGGTAGTGACCATGATAGTAACGTTTGGGTAGTGACCATGATAGTAACATTGGGTAGTGACTATGATAGTAACGTTGGGTAGTGACCATGATAGTAACGTTGGGTAGTGACCATGAGAGTAATGTTGGGTAGTGACCACGATAGTAACGTTGGGTAGTGACCATGAGAGTAATATTGGGTAGTGACCATGATAGTAATGTTGGGTAGTGACCATGATAGTAATGTTGGGTAGTGACCATGATAGTAATGTTGGGTAGTGACCATGAGAGTAATGTTGGTCAGTGACCATGAGAGTAATGTTCAATGACTATGATAATAATGACCATTTTATTTAAAATGTTTGTATGGCCATATTAATAATGAAGATTGTAAGCATTGCATTACTCACTGTTTAAATTCTCGATGTCATTTTGAATGATGCCTCAATGTAAATCTAACTTTAGGAAGCTGTCTTAATTTAATTTTGTCAGTAAAACTGAAGTTACAGTACCTAAATTTCTTCTCTTCAGAGCACAGCAGTGATCAGTTACCGACCACATCACCAAGAGCGACCACTGTCATGCAACTTAAACCAGTGTGAGTTATACTCCTGCATCCTCGGTCTTGAAGAAGATACTGCACTCTCCATAATAGACCCAGTCACAATCAATATAGAAGTCAGTGATCGACTGGGTCATAAGCAACTAGTGGATATCTCTAATGTATCCATGTCAGTTCAACACACTGTAGAAGTAAGAATTACAGCACAGTATTTTTATTTCCAAAAATATTTCATTACATAAAGATTTTTATTCAGCAGATTTTGTTTATATGGTATTGAGAGTGTGAATAGTTTATATGGTTGCACTTAGACAAGCAGAGTCATACTTATGGGCATTTTGTTTGTCATATAAATTTCTATGTAGCACTACCTCTTCTTAAACCTGATTCCAGCTTTCTAACACTAAACAAATACCTTTAAGCAACTTTTCTTCACTTTTTCTGCAATTTGAAATTGTGGCATCTCTCAATCAAAACTTGGAACACCCACTGAGCCAGCCTTGCATGAAGAAACACCCACTGAGCCAGCCTTGCATGAAGAAACACCCACTGAGCCAGCCTTGCATGAAGGAACACCCACTGAGCCAGCCTTGCATGAAGGAACACTCACTGAGCCAGCCTTGCTTGAAGGAACACCCACTGAACCAGCCTTGCATGAGCTCGAAGCATCATTATATCATTATATGCACTTATATGCACTTATATGAAATTGTGGCATCTCTCAATCAAAACTTGGACTTGCACTTGAAACAAGTGCATATATGACAAACCAAGTGAGAGAGTAATTGTGGTTGGGGATCTTAATGCTAAAGTGGGTAAAAATGTTGTGGATGGAGTAGTAGGTAAATTTGGGGTGCCAGGGGTAAATGTAAATGGGGAGCCATTAATTGAGCTATGTGTAGAAAGAGGTTTGGTAATAAGTAATACATATTTTATGAAAAAGAGGATAAATAAATATACAAGGTATGATATAGCACGTAAGGAAAGTAGTTTGTTGGATTATGTATTGGTGGATAAAAGGTTGATGAGTAGGCTTCAGGATGTACATGTTTATAGAGGGGCAACGGATATATCAGATCATTATTTGGTTGTAGCTACAGTTAGAGTAAAAGGTAGATGGGACAAAAGGAAAATGGCAACAGCAAGTAAGAGAGAGGTAAAAGTGTATAAACTAAGGGAGGAGGAAGTTAGGGTGAGATATAAGCAACTATTGGCAGAAAGGTGGGCTAGTGCAAGTAGGAGTAGTGGGGGTTGAAGAAAGTTGGGATAGTTTTAAAAATGCAGTATTAGAATGTGGGGCAGAAGTTTGTGGTTATAGGAGGGTGGGTGCAGGAGGAAAGAGGAGTGAGTGGTGGAATGAAGAAGTAAAGGGTGTGATAAAAGAGAAAAAGGTAGCTTATGAGAGGTTTTACAAAACAGAAGTGTTAGTAGAAGAGCAGAGTATATGGAGAGTAAAAGAAAGGTGAAGAGAGTGGTGAGAGAGTGCAAAAGAAGAGCGGATGAAAGAACGGGAGAGGCTCTGTCAAGAAATTTTGCTGAAAACAAGAAAAATTTTGGAGTGAGATAAACAAGGTAAGAAAGCCTAGGGAACGAATGGATTTGTCAGTTAAAAACAGAGTAGGGGAGTTAGTAGATGGGGAGCTGGAGGTATTGGGTAGATGGCGGGAATATTTTGAGGAACTTTTAAATGTCGATGAAAAGAGGGAGGCGATAATTTCATGTACTGGCCAGGGAGGTACAACATCGTTTAGGAGTGAAGAAGAGCAGGATGTGAGTGTGGGGGAGGTGCGTGAGGCATTACGTAGAATGAAAGGGGTAAAGCAGCTGGAATTGACGGAATCATGACAGAAATGTTAAAAGCAGGGGGATATAGTGCTGGAGTGGTTGGTATTTTTGTTTAATAAATGTATGAAAGAGGGAAGGTACCTAGGGATTGGCAGCGAGCATGTATAGTTCCTTTATATAAAGGAAGGGGATAAAAGAGAGTGTAAAAATTATAGGGGAATAAGTTTACTGAGTATACCAGGTAAAGTGTATGGCAGGGTTATTATTGAAAGAATTAGAGGTAAGACAGAGAGTAGGATTGCAGATGAGCAAGGAGGCTTTAGAGTGGGTAGGGGATGTGTAGATCAAGTGTTTACAGTGAAGCATATATGTGAACAGTATTTAGATAAAGGTAGAGAAGTTTTTATTGCATTTATGGATTTAGAAAAGGCATATGATAGAGTGGATAGGGGAGCAATGTGGCAAATGTTGCAAGTGTATGGAATAGGTAGTAAGTTACTGAAGGCTGTAAAGAGTTTTTATGAGGATAGTGAGGCTCAGGTTAGGGTGTGTAGGAGAGGGAGATTACTTCCGGTAAAAGTAGGTCTTAGACAGGGTTGTGTAATGTCACCATGGTTGTTTAATATATTTATAGATGGGGTTGTAAAAGAAGTAAATGCTAGGGTGTTGGGGAGAGGGGTGGGATTAAATTATGGAGAATTAAATGCAAAATGGGAGTTGACACAGTTACTTTTTGCTGATGATACTGTGCTTATGGGAGATTCTAAAGAAAAGTTGCAAAGGTTAGTGGACGAGTTTGGGAGAGTGTGTAAAGGTAGAAAGTTAAAAGTGAACATAGATAAGAGTAAGGTGATGAGGGTATCAAACGATTTAAATAAAGAAAAATTGGATATCACATTGGAGAGAGGGATTATGGAAGAAGTAAATGTTTTCAGATATTTGGGAGTTGATGTGTCAGCAGATGGGTTTATGAAGGATGAGTTTAACCATAGAATTGATGAAGGAAAAAAAGGTGAGTGGTGCATTGAGGTATCTGTGGAGACAAAAACGTTATCCATGGAGGCAAAGAAGGGAATGTACGAAAGTATTGTGGTACCAACACTCTTATATGGGTGTGAAGCATGGGTTGCAAATGCTGCAGCGAGGAGGAGGCTGGAGGCAGTGGAGATGTCCTGTCTAAGGGCAATGTGTGGTGTAAATATTATGCAGAAAATTCGGAATGTGGAAATTAGGAGAAGGTGTGGAGTTACTAAAAGTATTTGTCAGAGGGCTGAAGAGGGGTTGTTGAGGTGGTTTGGTCATTTAGAGAGAATGGATCAAAGTAGAATGACTTGGAGACGTATAAATCTGTAGGGGAAGGAAGGCGGGGTAGGGGTCGTCCTAGAAAAGGTTGGAGGAAGGGTAAAGGAGGTTTTGTGGGCGAGGGCTTGGACTTCCAGCAAGCATGTGTGAGCGTGTTAGATAGGAGTGAATGGAGACGAATGGTTTTGGGACATGACGATCTGTTGGAGTGTGAGCAGGGTAACATTGTGTGAAGGGATTCAGGGAAACCAGTTAATTGATTTAGTTGGACTTGAGTCCTGGAAATGGGAAGTACAATGCCTGCACTTTAAAGGAGGGGTCTGAGATAGTGACAGCTGGGAGGGACTTTTCTCAGCTGTAGTATCTGAGCTCCTCTGCAAAGACAGTGATTATGTATGAGTGGGGTGAAAGTGTTGAATGATGATGAAAGTTTTTTCTTTTTGGGGATTTTCTTTCTTTTTGGGTCACCCTGCCTCGGTGGGAGACGGCCGACTTGTTGAAAAAAAAAAAAAAAAAAAAAAATGCACTTATAATACTATACTGAATTTTATTAATATCTGTCAGTTTCACATTCTCAGAATTGTGGTTCTCAACTTGTGTATGGTATTAAATTTTTATGAGTCATATCTGTGTGTGGGTTCCCAGAATTACAACTTAGTATTGTGAGGTTATGTTCATTTTTACCTCCTGGAATTTAATTGAAAGCAAATTGTGTATTAATTTTGTGCAAAATGAATCCCCTGTGAATACAGAGACTACTATATATCCGTATAGAGTTTAAACAAACTACTAATGTCTCAGAAATGTCGCCACATGGGATGGCAAGGTGAAGTGAAGCATGCAGCTGGTTAGTTTGGTGAAGTGAGACTCTCTCTCTTTCTCTCTGTGTCTGTCTCTCTCTCTCTTTTTTTTCTCTCAAGCATGGGTGTCTTGGTGCAGCAATGCCAATATTTCATTTCATAAAATAACTGTCAGTATTTGATTACCTGTACTGTGCAGCCATTGTGATAAGATTTGATGTAACTTGCATCAACTTATTAGAGCATACACCAATTTACTATGCAGTGTGTTCAGCCATCTTTAGCATTGAAAACAAATACTTTCTCATGTATTTGCAGTGTATTATTTTTTTTATCATTGCTGTGTGCACTTTTTTGTTTCTCTTTATAATTCCTACAGTAACATATATCTTATAAATTCTGCCTAGGTAATACTACATCAGCTAAATATTCGTCTCAGTTACCATGACATGAAGATGTTTCAACAAATTCTGGAATCAATACCAAAACAGAGGGATGTGGATAAGAAGCCCATCACTTCTGAGAAGATGCAGCCTGCTAATTTTCATGGTATTTTACTTGTATGGGGTTTTATATATGGCTAGAGTTAATGATACTTAGGAAAAGTTCTGAATCCAAGTGGGTTATTCAGTGCGAGGAGGGGTGAAAGCTTGATCTTTTGTCCAATAATCATGAAACATTTGAGCTACCTTTCTACATTCACCCACTCATAGAGGATTTCATTTTAGCTTCTATAATACTTGTCGTTAGCTCTCAACTCACTATTTTAAAGTTTTATTGACTTGTATTATCATTTAGAATGCATGAGATATATTATTGTACTGTTCCATTTTGTCTGTTTTTTTACACACTGATCATTCTGCACCTAAGGACATACTAGTGTATTTCAGATTGTAACAGAAAAAATGCAGTAAGACCAATAGAGTAAATGGATTTGTTGAAGTGATGGATGAAGAGATAGATGTGTTTGAAAGAAAGAAAATATTTCTTAAAATTGTTGAATTTAGATGATGAAATAGTCAGAAATTTCATACTTGAAGAAAATTAAGACACATGTGCAACATCTGGGTACATGTACAGTGGTACCTCGAGTTACGATATTTTTTCGTTCGAGAATGCTGTTCAAGTGCCATTACCAAACGAATTTATCCCCATAAGGAATAATGTAAAATAGACTAGTCCTTTTACACCCCCAAAAATATACCTACAAAAGCATTTAAAAAAATAAACTTACATAAAAGGGCGATTTTGGGGACCATCGTAACTCGAGGTACCACTGTATCTTTATTGTAGACGTTTTGCCAACCAGTGGCTTTATCAAAGATACCCAGATGTTACACTTGTGTCTTAATTTTCATCTTGTCGGTATTGTATACCATTCATGTACAATTTCATACTTGGGATGAGGAGGAATGAACCCTTTCACTGTCTCCGATGTAGATATATGGTATTGATGCTAATGCTGCTCGCGTAGATCTTTCTTAATCGTAGCGATTAAGAAAGGTCACATATGATGGGGGTTGGCAAATTTTGGCCTAGACATGAAAGAATGGGTTTGTCTGGTGGGTGATGGGAACAATGAACATGATGGGAAAATTAAACCTCTGATCCTGTGCTTTGATTAAAAGAACAAGGTGGAATAAGGTGGATTTTATGGTTTTATTATCTGTTTCTTGGTGTCATTTGATAGACCGGATAACATTACTAGTTAAGTGGAGGTGATTTTGGTTGGTTTCAAACTGAATTTCAAACCGAATTATTTGGATGTTTTAAACCATACCCAATCATTCTTAGTTATATTTTATAAGCCGAGAAATGGGGTAATTTTTTTGTGTGATGGATATAAAATGAAGAGCCAGTATTGTATAGGAAAGGGCTAAGTACATGAGAAGTGAACAGAAGAAAGGTTACTTTAGTGGCTGGAATGCCTTCTGTGTTCATTTTTGGCCAATGTTTATAAACTGAAATTTGTTGAATTTTGTGCAAAATTGGCCAAATTACCAGCTTCTGGTGGACTTGTAGGATAATTCTGGTAGTTGAATGGGCAGTTTCTTGTGCTCATTTGATAGAATGGAAGACATATTAGCAAAAAAGCCAGGAATTGGGTCAGTTAGATTTGGCCTAAAATAAGCCTCAAAGTGGGTGAAATTTCTGATGCATAAATTTTGCCTAGACTGGCAATATTTTTTGGTATCATTTCCTTCAGAAAAAAATTATCTGCCATTTAAATAAAAATTTCCTTGAAAAATTGCAAGTCAGCACTTTTAATTTCTGGGGTCAGGACAGTGAAAGGGTTAAGGTAATGAGTGAATCAGTTTAAAGGTTAAAAGTTGGAAAATCTGCAAGGATGGATGGAGTTAAGACAAAAATGTTAACAGCAGGAGGGGATAAAAGTTTGGCATATTGTGTACATTTGTTTAATGTGCATGGAAAAAAAGGAAGGTCTCTAAAGAAAAATGGATAATAGCTAGTGTACTTATCTCCATTTACTCCTATCTAACATGCTTACACAGACCTTATGGATGTTCAAGCCCTTACCACTCAAAGCCTCATTTAGTCCCCCCCCTCTCTCTGACTGTTTCTGGGACAACTCTTACATCTACCTTTCACCCCAGATTTATATACCCCCCTTCATCCTCTGTAAATGCTGAAATCACCTCATCATCCTCTTTTCAGCCCTCTGAATTATACACACACACCGTTTTATTTTCTACACACCAAAAACTGCATAATATTTGAGCTTTCTTCATACACCCTCAAAAAAGTTTTTCTATTGAGACACTAACCAGCTTATTTTAAAATAAGACTCCTTGTACTCATATAAGTTTCTTTTTCAACCAGCCCAAGTGGACAAGCATTCAACTCTTGGATTTAAAAAAATGGACTACAAACATGATTTAGAAGAATGTGAGGGAAGGCTTGATGATGAAGTTCTTTGTCAGACCAACAATATCCTGCCAGTACATGCTCCTGTAATAGCACCAACTGATACAAATAAGAAGAGTGCTATTAACTTCCATGCAATAGAAATCAAGACAGGAAGTGTCAATATATGTGTTATTGATGACTGTGGTGACTGTGATGTACCTCTGCTAGAATTTTCCCTCTCCCACTTGGGCCTAAAGCAGGTGAAGACTTGACTGCCTTGAAAATTTGACTTTACACTGTACACTATTTCAACCCTAATGATAACTATTGGTATATTGATGTACTGTATTTTTTTTTAACAGTTGAAGGGTATGTATTATTAGTCATAGGGTTTAATTGGAAAGGGACTGTAAGAGGCTAAATGAAGCTTAAAATAGTGTTACAATGGGATGTGCAAGAAACTAATACTGTAGTTGGTGGACCTACACTAGGTAGCTCCTTGCCTAAAAATATTTGAATATCAAGTTAGGATGGAGTTAAACTCTAGATGGGGGTGTGTGAAATGGGGTGTTAGTAAAACACAATGTAATAAATAATAAAATTTGTTCTCAACAGTAAATAACAACTAGTAGTAGTCTCATAAATAGAGGTGTGCCAAAGTATTGGTATCAATATCAGGTAATGACTAATTTTGGTGTTATTGGTGTCACAAGGTATTGGCTAATTTTAATGGTATTGGTAACAGTATAAGCTAATTTTGACTGTATTAGTATTGGTATAAAACTGGGTATTGGTATGGGCAAAAATTTCAGTATTGTCTCATCCCTACCCAGAGTATTATGGTACACCGATTGGTTAAAGATTGAGTGAACATTTAATAAAAGCGACCGTATATGTGGTTAAGTACACACACTTAGGACATAAACAAACTTATACAATAGTAAGCAAACGTAATAATCAATAAAATAAAAGTGCTAGCTAATAACTTTATTCCCTATACTATATTAATTCTAGAAAAAAATAATGTGGACCAGACAGTAAAGAAAATTCTAAGCACATCTTATTGCACAAATCCTCCAAGAAGAGTGAGAGTAGGTTAGTCTCTCATTAAGGGGGATGCTGGATCCAGCCAGATTCTTTATAAAAATGGAGAAAACTGGCATAAATTTACATCTGATTTGTAGTTCAGTCATCCCTACAAATTTGCAGGCTGTCTTCCAATGTACTTTTATTGATGAGCCGTATGTGAATTGTTTCAGTTATCAACATCTCGTTGATAGTCCTGCTACTGCCTGGCCCTCCACATATATACTGTACTGTAGCTCTGTTCAGTTTATTAAACAGTGTTTAATACTATTTGTAAGTGAAAAGACACAATACCTAATGTAAAATATTGGACAAATTTTCTAAGTTACAAAAAGAGATAAAATTAGAATCGGAATATTATGGCTCAGGGGTGTGTGTCTGCTCATAATAAAGTTGTTTATGGGAAAATTGGTTCCAAGCTCTAAACAATGGACTTATGAATTAACTTTGTAAGTTGAGGACCTACTGTATTATGGAGATAAAGGCTGTGAAATGCAAAAATGAACCCAAATCTAAAGCAAAATTTGTTACTCAGTGTTAATTTTGTATTTGGGAGTTTTTCAGTTTCATGAGACCTCTATGAATACAATCCCTGCAAATTTATAGGAAGAACTGCATTCTTCATGGCAAAGTCTCCAAATGAGCATTTATCATTGAAACAAGTTAGATAGGAGAGGCTGGTGCCAGATACCAGGTTTAGCTAGGCCCAAAGCTCTACTGTCACATCCTCACTTCCTGGATAGGGCACTTACCTTACTTGTTTGTAAATGAATAAATAATAACCATTGAGATACTTCTGGTAGGGTAGTAATAATGATTGATGTTACTCATTTCAGCACTTACATATACAGTATTTATGTAGATGTAATTTATTATATTTTATAAGCTTTTATGAAGATAAATGATATAAAATACTGATATGATGGAAAAGTAAACACAGTTGAAGTATAATGCAATCCTTTATTGACTATGTTTTGCCCACACAGTGGGCTTTATCAAATCACAAACAGATCTACCAGAGAAGAGAGTATGTGAGTATATATAGACAGTATAGTGACGAAAAGGGTCGGGCGAGGAATGTTGAAGTTGATAGCTGAAAATAATTTGGATTTGAGAAGGAAGGAGGACGTGCCTACATGGGCCAGTAGGTCTGTTGCTATGTAGGGTAACAATGAAGTTTTCTGGTGAGAGGTTCAGCTGTGTTGTAAAAGCCATTGTTCTGGTTAAAATTATTGGATATACAGATGAGTGATGATTCCAGAATCCTGCATTTCTGGTTGCCTTCTTTTCTGGCAATAAGCCTTGCATCTCTTTAGTTAATTAAATGGTTGTGGGAGTTTTGGTGCAAAACAAGTGTTCCTCAAGTCATCCATTCTGCTGGCGTAATATTAGGTGTTCCAAAATATGAGTTTGGAGGTCTCTGGATGTTTTGCCTGTGTATAATTGGTTGCAATCATTGGAAGGGATTATGTATACCCCTGTAGAGGATTGAACATGGTGTTGTCCCTTACTGGTGATGTCCTTGATTGCTGTAGATGTAGAGGTAGATACTTAGAATATGGTACTGGAAAAGGTACTGGAGACATTTGGCAATGGAGTTAGTAGAGAGAACAATGTATATTCTCTTGGTGGTATCATGTCGGTGAGTTGCAGAGGTTATATGATGGCTTCTGCAGTCTCTAATAAAGTGATGAGGATAGTGAAGCTTAGAAAATACTCGTTCAGTGAAAGAGCGTTCTTTCTCAAGAAATTCACTACTGCAGATTTGGAGGGCATGAAGGGAGAATCCTATGATTTTGATATGTTTAGTTTTGGTATTGTGGTGAGAGTAGAAGTGGAGCAGATCATGTTGGTTGGTCGATCTCTGGTAGATTTTAAAATGAAGCTCATGGACAATATAATTGGATTCAGGGTTCGACTTTATCGAGCTTAAGCTGGAGAGCAGAAAGGTTGAAGCATCTAGGAGTTGTGAAGAGAATGTAGTCAACATAATGGAGCCAGGTGATTTAAGAGGGAATAATAGAGGAAAACCACTCTGCTTTTAGATGTTTCATGTATAGTTTTGCCGGTACATCACCAAGTGAAGAACCCACAGGCATTTCAAAAGTCTGTTGAAAAAGATCATTTTCAAAAGATAAACATGTGAAACCAACACACAGCTCAACAAGGTTGATGAAATTGCTGGCTGGAACAATTTTCAGGAGCAGGAGATCAATGGCTTGTGTTGAGAGTACCCTGGTAGATAGTGATGTTACGTTTAGGCTGGAGAGTTTCTTGTTTCTGATGTTAATGTTATGGATGCGATTGAGATCACCAGAGTATTTTAAGATCTTTCTTTCTTTCAACACGTCGGCCATTTCCCACCGAGTGTTTAAGATATCCTTGACTAATTGTGCCCAAGAGGTGTTCAGCAAGAATTCCTGAGAGTTGGTGGGGCACTACCTATTCCAAAGGAGAGAGACCTCTTGATGGAATTCCTGGCTTGTGAGTTTTTGGCAGGTCATACATTATGGCAAGTTTGGGGTTGCTGACAATGGTGTGCAGAGGTTTCTTCACTTGTTCTGAGTTCTTTAGAATGAGGCAATTCTTCCAAAGAAAAGTTTTGGTTAGGTTGTCTACTTGGTATGTGTGAGAAGTTTGTAGGAGTCTTTAGCCATTAACTTCAACATTCCTCACCTGACCCTTCATGTCACTATGTTTCCTATACAGTGGAACCTCAGTTTTCGTCATTAATTCATTCCAGAAAGTCTGACGAAAATCAAATTCGACGAAAACTGAAGCAATATTTCTTATAAGAAATAATGTAAATCCAATTAATCCGTTCCAGACACCCAAAAGTATTAACAAAAAATACATTTTATAGAGAATAACTATAGTTTTACATACAGAAAACAATGAGAAATAAATATAAATGACTAATGAAATGGATAAATGAACATTTAATATCACTTTTACCTTTATTGAAGACTTGTTGGCGTATGGAGGACACGAGGAGGGGAGGTTATTGGTTGGAAGGGGAATCCCCCTCCATAAGGACTTTAGGTATCAAGTCCCTATCCAGGGTTACTTCCCTTCTTTTCTTTTACTGGCACTGGACCCCTGTCACACAAAAAAATCTGTCCAGAGAGGTCTGTTTCTGGCGTCTCTAAGATTTGCCTAAAATGAGACAAGGCATTGTCATTGAACATGTTGCAGACACGGCTTGCAACAGCTGATATTTCTCCACAAAACTTTGCAACTCACTCCACTTTGCACACATGTCCTTAATCACTGAAGAAGGCACATTCTCCCCTCTCTCTTCCTCCTCTTCTGAAGCAATTTCCTCAGCTGTGGTCTGTTGCTGTTCCGGTTGAAGGTCTTGCAGCTCTTCAGTGGTTAGCTCTTCCCTGTGGTCATCCACCAACTCTTCCACTTTTGTACTTTGCTACGAGTTCTTTCTTGAATTCTATTGTGTTTCTCACCTTCTTTATCAAAAGGCTGGCACTTGGAACTTTCTTTGGCCCCATGGTGGCTTATTTAGCAGTTGCACTCAATAAACAAGCAAAAAAAGCAGTGGATTATTACGATATGTTTCGGATGAACGCGCAGGGTAATGCTCACTCGACAAGAAACAAAGCCAGACTGACTCAGAATGTGTGGGATGCTTTGTGTGGGCGCGGGCAGGAGGACACGTTCGGTACGGAGGACCGACAAAACCGAGGTGATGAATGAAAACTGGGACAAAATTTTGATGAAAAAAGTCGTCGAAAACCAAATTTGGCGAAAATCAGGGCATCTCCCACCGAGGCAGGGTGACCAAAAAGAGAAAAACACTTTCACTAGCAATCACACAAAATCACTGTCTTTGCAGAAGCGCTCAGATACAACAGTTTAGATGTCACTCCAAACAGCCAATATCCCAAACCCCCTCCTTTAAAGTGCAGGCATTGTACTTCCCACCTCCAGGACTCAAGTCTGATTAACTGGTTTTCCTGAATCCCTTCACAAAATATTACCCTGCTCACACTCCAACAGCTCGTCAGGTCCCAAAAACCATTCATTTCCATTCACTCTTATCTAACACGCTCACACCCGCTTCCTATATATACTCACACGCTTCCTATATATACACACACACACTTCCTATATATATATATGCACGCTTCCTATATATACTCACATACTCTGCTCAGGTAGATCTGTTCAATCTGATTAAGTGCATTGCATGGGTGAAACACTGTCAATAAAGGATATACGTACTACATTTGTGTCTACTTTTCTACAAGCTTTTATGTTTGTAATTAAAGGTATCAAAACTGTGGATTCATGCTTACCAAACATGGTGTATTTTTTCAGGACTGGCAAGGGCAAGGTTCTGCAAGCTGCTCTTTCTCAGTTGATTACTATAACCGTGCTCTCTCTGGCTGGGAGCCATTTTTGGAACCCTGGCTGTAAGTTAAAATAAAGCATTACTAATTATTTTTACTTTTATTTTAAATTCTTTATGTAAATTATATAGCGCATTTTTTAAATCTGGTATTAATGAAAGGACATCTTAGAGGCACAAGTCAACCCTAGTTGAATACTTATACTGATCCCCCTCAGCTGTCTTCCAATTAAATATGTACTCTACTGACATCTTTGAAAGTGTCATTAGCCTCTTTGAAGGTGTCAAGTTGTGCTTAAAGATGTCAAGACAGATCTTACATGCATCAATATTGTCCTTAAAGCATCAAGGCATCTTCATAAGCACCAATATTGTCTTAAACAATGCAATTTGAATACGTAACTTTAACATTAAGCATGTTTCCTTGCACCTGCTGCCCCTGTTCACTTAGCAGTAAATAGGTACCTGGGTTCTAGCTGACTGTTATGGGTTGCATCCTGAGGGGGGTAGTATACTTTAGATAGGGATGGCTTTGAAATGGGCTGAGATAGGATAACAGCTATTAGCCTGTAAAATTGATCTGTGTAAAAAATTATCTAATCAGGTGATAACTAGTGGTTGAGGGTAATTAATAGTTTCAAATAACTGTATTAGACTGTTCCAGGATGTGTTTTTGTAGCCTGATGTATTTTTTAAAAATCAAATGAAAATACACAATTTTCATATTGTATGAAAACTAAGGTAAAAGTAAAAAGAACTCTTATCTTAGCAAAACCAATTTTTTTTTTTTTTTTTTACTGAATATAATAAGAGACCCACTAAAGTGAATTTTGTGCTGTACAGTGGACCCCCGGAAATCGAACATTCTTCGTTCCAGAATGCTGTTAAAGTGCTGTTACCGAACAAATTTATTTCCATAAAGAATAATGTAAATTAGATTAGTCCATTTCAGACCCCCAAAAATACACTTACAAAAGCACTTACAATAATAAACTTACATAATCATAGAATCATAGAATTGATGAGGGGAAAAGGGTGAGTGGAGCACTTCGGAGTCTGTGGAGACAAAGAACCTTGTCCATGGAAGTAAAGAGGGGAATGTATGAGAGTATAGTTATACCAACGCTCTTATATGGGTGTGAAGCATGGGTGATGAATGTTGCAACGAGGAGAAGGCTGGAGGCAGTGGAGATGTCATGTCTGAGGTCAATGTGTGGTGTGAATATAATGCAGAGAATTCGGAGTTTGGAAATTAGGAGGAGGTGCGGGATTACCAAAACGATTGTCCAGAGAGCTGAGGAGGGGTTGTTGAGGTGGTTTGGACATGTAGAGAGAATGGAACGAGACAGAGTGACTTCGAGAGTGTATAAATCTGTAGTGGAGGGAAGGCGGGGTAGGGGTCGGCCTAGGAAAGGTTGGAGGGAGGGGGTAAAGGAAGTTTTGTGTGCGAGGGGCTTGGACTTCCAGCAAGCATGTGTGAGCGTATTTGATAGGAGTGAATGGAGGCATATGGTTTTTAATACTTGACGTGCTGTTGGAGGGTGAGCAAAGTAACATTTATGAAGGGATTCAGGGAAACCGGCAGGCCGGACTTGAGTTCTGGAGATGGGAAGTACAGTGCCGGCACTCTGAAGGAGGGGTGTTAATGTTGCAGTTTTGTAACTGTAGTGTAGAGCACCCTTCTGGCAAGACAGTGATGGAGTGAATGATGATGAAAGTTTTTCTTTTTCGGGCCACCCTGCCTTGGTGGGAATCGGCCGATGTGTTAATAAAAAAAAAAATAATAGGTCGAGTTGGGAGGCGTTCGATTTCTGGGGGTCCACTGTATATGACTTTTCAAGTCTCCTCTTCCAATTTATTGAAAAGACTTCGTTTTTAAATCATAGGATTTTCCTTCAGGTGTGAAGCAGAATGGAATAAAAGTCAGCCCGATGATCAAGGAGAGCGATTGACTATAAACTTGAAGACTCATGATGCTGTAAATGTTAACATCACTCACACACTACTGGAGCTCTACCAGATGGTGAAAAATAACTGGACATTAGACTATTATAACAGAGACAGGTATGGCTTATGTCAAGTTGGCACAGGATTCCATAGAATTTATTATTTTATACACCTTCCATAGACATTTTTAGGCACTGAAGGAGGGCATGGGGATGTTGCAATTCAGAAGGTTGTTTGAATTGTGATATCTGTGCATTTCTGGTAAGAGATCTATTTACTGAATGATAGTGAATGTGTTTCCTTTTTTTGAGTCACCTTACCTTGTTGGGAGAAGGCCAGTGTATAAAGAAAATAATACATATTTTTCTTTTTTAACAAACCGGCCATATACCACCAAGGCAGGGTGACTTTAAAAGAAATTCTTTTTAAATTTAGCAATGTATATGGGAAAAGGGGTTACTAGCCCCTTGCTCCTGGCATTATATTTTATGTAAATAATCTCTGATATCAACAATTTATCATATTAATGCTCTAATAAAAAGTTATTAAATTATACAGGTTAGATGTAGAGTGCAGTTTGATTTCAAATGCAAAAGGCTATTCATCAATGGTAGTTAGCCCTCGAGAATATCGCCGTCGTTCTCCATTCATACCTTTTGCTCTGAAGAATGACACTGGCTGTGACCTTTCATTTGCTACAGTGACATCTACACCAGATAGGTAAGTTGCTACATACAAGTTATTAGGGAACATGAGGGTAGTGAATACATCCAAGCTTAACCCTTTTACAGTCGAGACCCCTGCTATCAGTGTCGAAGAATTTTCAAAATTCAAGTAAAGGCAATTTAAAAATTGGGTCCAGAATTAACAATATAAACATTCCTAGCACTAAAATAACATTTTTTTGTTCATTAGTCATGTCTCCAGGCCCCTCTTATATTACGCTTGCTTTCCATTTTGAATTTTTATTCACTCAAAAAATAGCAGATTTACTGTTTTGCAGACTACTGCATTATTGTAAAAATGGTATAAATATTTTTTTTTTTTTTTTTTCAACAAGTCGGCCGTCTCCCACCGAGGCAGGGTGACCCAAAAAGAAAGAAAATTCCCAAAAAGAAAATACTTTCATCATCATTCAACACTTTAACCACACTCATACATAATCACTGTCTTTGCAGAGGAGCTCAGATACGACAGCTGAGAAAAGTCCCTCCCAGCTGTCACTATCTCAGACCCCTCCTTTAAAGTGCAGGCATTGTACTTCCCATTTCCAGGACTCAAGTCCAAATAAATCAATTAACTGGTTTCCCTGAATCCCTTCACAAAATGTTACCCTGCTCACACTCCAACAGATCGTCATGTCCCAAAAACCATTCGTCTCCATTCACTCCTATCTAACACGCTCACACATGCTTGCTGGAAGTCCAAGCCCTCGCCCACAAAACCTCCTTTACCCCTTCCCTCCAACCTTTTCTAGGACGACCCCTACCCGCCTTCCTTTCCCTACAGATTTATACGCTCTCCAAGTCATTCTACTTTGATCCATTCTCTCTAAATGACCAAACCACCTCAACAACCCCTCTTCAGCCCTCTGACAAATACTTTTAGTAACTCCACACCTTCTCCTAATTTCCACATTCCGAATTTTCTGCTTAATATTTACACCACACATTGCCCTTAGACAGGACATCTCCACTGCCTCCAGCCTCCTCCTCGCTGCAGCATTTGCAACCCATGCTTCACACCCATATAAGAGTGTTAGTACCACTATACTTTCGTACATTCCTTCTTTGCCTCCATGGATAACGTTTTTGTCTCCACAGATACCTCAATGCACCACTCCCCTTTTTTTCCTTCATCAATTCTATGGTTAACCTCATCCTTCATAAACCCATCCGCTGACACGTCAACTCCCAAATATCTGAAAACATTCACTTCTTCCATAATCCCTCTCTCCAATGTGATATCCAATTTTTCTTTATTTAAATCGTTTGATACCCTCATCACCTTACTCTTATCTATGTTCACTTTTAACTTTCTACCTTTACACACTCTCCCAAACTCGTCCACTAACCTTTGCAACTTTTCTTTAGAATCTCCCATAAGCACAGTATCATCAGCAAAAAGTAACTGTGTCAACTCCCATTTTGCATTTAATTCTCCATAATTTAATCCCACCCAGTAAACTTATTCCCCTATAATTTTTACACTCTTTTATCCCCCTTCCCTTTATATAAAGGAACTATACATGCTCTCTGCCAATCCCTAGGTACCTTCCCCTCTTTCATACATTTATTAAACAAAAATACCAACCACTCCAGCACTATATCCCCCTGCTTTTAACATTTCTGTCATGATTCCGTCAATTCCAGCTGCTTTACCCCCTTTCATTCTACGTAATGCCTCACGCACCTCCCCCACACTCACATCCTGCTCTTCTTCACTCCTAAACGATGTTGTACCTCCCTGGCCAGTACATGAAATTACCGCCTCCCTTTTTTCATCGACATTTAAAAGTTCCTCAAAATATTCCCGCCATCTACCCAATACCTCCAGCTCCCCATCTACTAACTCCCCTACTCTGTTTTTAACTGACAAAACCATTCGTTCCCTAGGCTTTCTTACCTTGTTTATCTCACTCCAAAATTTCTTCTTGTTTTCAGCAAAATTTCTTGACAGAGCCTCTCCCATTCTTTCATCCGCTCTTCTTTTGCACTCTCTCACCACTTTCTTCACCTTTCTTTTACTCTCCATATACTCTGCTCTTCTATTAACACTTCTGTTTTGTAAAAACCTCTCATAAGCTACCTTTTTCTCTTTTATCACACCCTTTACTTCTTCATTCCACCACTCACTCTTCTTTCCTCCTGCACCCACCCTCCTATAGCCACAAACTTCTGCCCCACATTCTAATACTGCATTTTTAAAACTATCCCAACTCTCTTCAACCCCCCCACTACTCCTACTTGTACTAGCCCACCTTTCTGCCAATAGTTGCTTATATCTCACCCTAACTTCCTCCTCCCTTAGTTTATACACTTTTACCTCTCTCTTACTTGCTGTTGCCATTTTCTTTTTGTCCCATCTACCTTTTACTCTAACTGTATCAGCGCAAATTAGGGCAAATTAGGTTTTGTTCCCAGGATGTGACCCACATTAGTCGGCTAATACTCAGGAACCTATTTACTGCTAGGTGAACAGGCACAGTAGGTGTCTTTAGGAAACACGGCCTAATGTTTTCACAGATACTGGGGATTGAACCACAGACAGTGTGTGAGCTGAGTGCGCTCGCAACTGAGCAATCAATGCAATATTTAGGTTTCATCTCTGTGTTGACTTGTATGTTTTTTATTAACAGTATGGCAGAAATGGAAAACCTAGCTCTGAATCAAATGCCAAAGATGGATTGGACATATGTACCTGCAGGGCAAATTATACCATTTTCCTTTGAGGGCCGTGGGAAGCAACGTCATCATGATACCCATGAACTGAAGGTTCATCAGTTATTAGTAAAGGTGGATGGGTGGCAACCTGTTGGACCTATTACGGTGGATAAAGTTGGAGTCTTCTTCCGATTAGCTTCTTCACAACCTTCAGCTGCCACAGCACTTGTAAGTGTTGTCAATAACATCATGACATTCATTGACTGCATCAGGGTTTTTTTTTTATCTCATGCAATCCTTTATATTTCATTTCTGCTTTTTTAAAAGCTATACTGTATATATTTATGAATTATAAAGGAATTATGTAGTTTAATTAGCCTGTTTTATTCTTTGCAGTTAGTTTTTCATTGTTTTTTTGAGAAATTAAATACTGTACTGAAAACCTTTTATTTAAGCACATACAACAATACCTTGCATAGTATGGTTAAATTGTGTCAAAAAATACCATACTGTGCAATACTGTACTGATCAAGGTATTATAATGTGTTTTAATGTAATTCGTTCTAACAATACGATTAAATGCGTCGGATCACAAAAATATTTAGCAGTTTGCTGAGTACAAATCAATTCACAGGAAACTCTTGCACACTTCTTTCTTTCAACACTTCGGCCGTTTCCCACTGAAGCGGGGTGGCCCAAAAGAAAAAACGAAAGTTTCTCCTTTTACATTTAGTAATATATACAGGAGAAGGGGTTACTAGCCCCTTGCTCCCGGCATTTTAGTCGCCTCTTACGACACGCATGGCTTACTGAGGAAGAATTCTGTTCCACTTCCCCATGGAGATAAGAGGAAATAAGAACAAGAACTAGTAAGAAAATAGAAGAAAACCCAGAGGGGTGTGTATATATATGCTTGTACATGAATGTGTAGTGTGACCTAAGTGTAAGTAGAAGTAACAAGACATACCTGAAATCTTGCATGTTTATGAGACAGAAAAAAGACACCAGCAATCCTACCATCATGTAAAACAATTACAGGCTTTCGTTTTACACTCACTTGGCAGGACGGTAGTACCTCCCTGGGCGGTTGCTGTCTACCAACCTACTACCTACAACTCTTGCACACACCTGCAAATAAAAAAAATTACAAAAGATAAAAATAAAAAAATAGTAGTACTAAGGATTTTTGTTATACTGTAGTTGTAAATAAACAATATACTATGCATAAAGAAAAAGATCATTTTTATTTTGAAAAATAGTTGAACAACGTAGTTTTCACAATTTTTTCTTCTTTTTATCAGCATACATATCTTTATAGTATAGAATATCATTTTGTAACGCTCATATGAGTGATAGTGTCCTGCAAATATTAAATTACAGCTAAATTGAGTGACATTCAAGGATACAAAAATATTACCAAGCACAAGAAATCTGTAGAACCATTCAGTATACAAACACAAACAATGGAAATCAAGGACCCCAATGGAAATATGTCACTTGTCTGACTTATTTGGGTTATCCTAGGTAATTTACACACATGTTACTATGAAAATTTGTGTGACTATTTATGTGTACCTGTACCTAAATAAATTAATACATAATTTGAAACCCTAAGCAATGATGTAAGAAGAATAGAGGGAAATAGTCTTGTTTGCCATAAAACACGGTACATAAAATTTATATTAATAAATTTACAAACCATATATCAAAACCCATACTATCCAGAACCGTATTATGCAAGGCATTGTGTACTGAGTTATTAACCCTTTCAGGGTTGGGATCCCTGCTTTCAAACTTGCTCTCTGAGTTGGAAAATTTAAAATAAAAAAAATTCTTATTAAATGGTAGAGAATCTTTTTCTGAAGGTAATAAAATAAAAAGTACAAAATTTAATGAAAAAACTGAAGAAATTACGCTTTTGCAAATTTTGCTGTCGGCAATATTTGTGCATTGGCGATTTTACTCACCTTGAGTCTGATTTTAGGCTAATTACATTATTCCAATCAACCAGATTCTTAGCTATTTTGCTAGTATGCCTTCCATTCTATCGATTGAGTACAAGAAACAGCCCATTCCACTATTTCAACTACCCAAAAAAGTCATCAGGAATTAGTAATTTTGCCAATTTCACATAAAATACAGGAAATGTCATTTTTAAAATATGGTCCAGAATAAACAGTGCAGACATTCTTGGCATTAAAATAACATTTCCACTGTTCATTAGTTATGTCCCCACACTTCTCTAATACTATGCATGAATTCCATTTAGAATTTTTATTCACAAAAAAAAAAAAATAGAAAATTTACTGTTATGCAGACTAGTGCATTATTGTAATAATTGTATAAATAATGTCAGTGAATTCCTGAAAGCCTGGACAGATGAACACGTATTGGATGAGTGACATCATTTGTGTACTCTGGAATGTTGGCAAAAATCAAACCTTTCCGCTACTTTGAGCTCAATTTCAAGCTTCTTTCAGTCCTAAAACCAATCAAAATCATCTCTGTTTCTGTAATATATCTTCCATCCTATCAAATAAGACCAAGAAACTGAGAATACAACCATAAAAACCACATGAAAATACACTGGAAAGTTGCTGTTTTAAACCAAAAACATGATCGCAGTTTTTTCCCATTATTATTATAATGCACATTTACCGCATAGACCCATTCTCTCATCTCTAGGCCCAAATTTACCACTCACAGCTTATCTGAGTGAGATGAGTTCATGGCTTAGAACTATGGAACCGACCCTGGCTTCTAAGCTGTAGTACTTCGAGACCAACACTTGAAGGGTTAGGTTAACAAAAAAAAAAAAATTAATTTTTCCCAACAGATTTTCCTTTTCTCATTAATAAATTAGTTTAACAGTGTACTGTATCTAGGTACAGGAGTGCCCTGCTTATACAGCAGGTTAGGTTCTGGGCTGCTGCTGTGAAGCAAAAATAGCTGTAAAGTTAATCATAGCTTTTTTCCACTCTCAAATGCATATTCAAATTCAGATTTTTATTTCTTTGCAAAATTTACAATGTGTGACTGACATATTATAAGGAGTATTTCCACGCATAGTTTACAATGTATAATTTTAGTATTGATTTGCAAGTGCAAAGAAAGCCACTGTCATGCCGAGGCATTTCGGGCTGACTAAACTTAATGCCTTACAGACTACTTAATGCTAGACATATAAAACATAGTTGGGTCAAATTTAACATTGATTTTTTATATATCAAAAGAGGTAGTAAAGCCTGATAATATGTTTACACTATCATATACAGTGGTACCTCGAGTTACGATGGTCCCCAAAATCGCCCTTTTATGTAAGTTTATTTTTTTAAATGCTTTTGTAAGTATATTTTTGGGGGTGTAAAAGGACTAGTCTATTTTACATTATTCCTTATGGGGATAAATTCGTTTGGTAATGGCACTTGAACAGCATTCTCGAACGAAAAAATATCGTAACTCGAGGTACCACTGTATGTATTAAGTGAGCAGTATAGCTAGGCCTAAAAAATGCATATACAGTGGACCCCCGAGTTTCGGTCACCTCGGAAATCGAACAATTATGTAAGTTTAATATTGTAAGTGCTTTTGTATGTGTATTTTTGGGGTTCTAAAAGGACTAATCTAATTTACATTTTTCCTTAAGGGAACAAATTCGTTCGGTAATGGCACTTGGAATGAATTATGACCGAAACTCAGGGGTCCACTGTACTATATACAGTACACACATTACTTACCTTAAAATATTTTCTTCCTTAGCTTATAGTGAGTGGTGAATATATTTATTGTAGGAAGTTTGAATAAATGAAGAATGGGTATAATTGAAAATTGCTGTATTAGCAAAATTCTCTAAAGTGAAGCACTGCAAAGTGGGACCTGCCTGTACTCTATGGTAGTATTTGAAGATTTTTTTTATTTATATTTGCAGAGTTATGAACTACCAAGTGCTCGGGTGATAGTTGCAGTGACACTTGATGGGTCAGCTCGAAAATTAGTAACTGTGAGGTCAGCCTTGCTTCTTACAAATCTTTTGAATTGCCCAGTTGACATTCAACTGGACAACTCTGCTCTTAGTTTTGGAGGTAAGTTACAATATACAGTACAGTAAGTACACTGTTAAAGTTATTGTACTGTGTGAAAATATTGTTTAGTGAATATAGTGCAGTACATAGTAAAAACAATTAAGGAATATAATTTTTTTTGCTTATTAGCTATTTTCAACAAAGGAAATAAATGCATATGTTTTCTTTTTTTGTTTCATTAGTCATTGATTACAGGGGATGAAGTAACCAGTTTCTTACTACTGCTATTTTATTCACCTTTTATGACACACATGGCGTACATGGTCAAGGTTCTAACCAATTTCCTTTCATGAAAAAATATAAAAATATGTTCCAATCTACAGTGGTCCCTCGACTAACAAACGTAATCCGTTCCAGGAGCTAGTTCTTAACACGAAAAGTTCGTAATTTGAAACCTTATTTCCCATAAGAAATAATGTAAATACAATTAATCCGTTCCACCCAAAAATATTCACAAAAAATACATTTCAATTATAGTTCTACATACACAAAACAACATTATTAAAACTATAAATACTACTACTAATACTAAATAATAAAAAACAGATTAATAAATAACATTTACTTACCTTTATTGAAGAGAGTTGCAGGCATCTGGAAGATAGGGAGGACGACAGGGGGAGTGTGTTAGTGTTTGGAAGGGGAATCCCCCTACATAAAGACTTCAGGTAACAAGTCCTTATCTGGGGTTACTTCCCTTCTTTTTCTTTTAATGCCACTAGGACCAGCTTGAGAGTCACTGGATCCCTGCCTCGTGAAATAACTGTCCACAGTCCTCTGTTTCTGGCGACTCTTTAATATTTTCCTGAAGTGCACCATGGCTCTGTCACTGAAGTGGTTGCACAGATGGCTCATTTCAGCTTGCTCAGGGTGGTGTTTTTCAACAAAACTTTGTAACCTATTCCACATTCCACACATTTCCTTAATCACTGAAGAAGGCACCTCCTTCACTCTCTCTTCCTCCTCTTGTGAAGCAATAACCTCAGCTCTGGTCTGATTCTGTTCCAGTTCCAGCTCTTGCAGCTCTTCCGTTGTTAGCTCTACCCTGTGCTCCTCCACCAACTCTTCCATATCCTCACCACTCACCTCCAACCCCAGGCTGTTCCCCAATGCCACAATATCTTCCACAACAGGCACAGGATCGTCAGGGTCAGGGTCAGCCTCAAATCCTTCAAAATCCCTCTTTTCAACACAATCCAGCCACATTGGTCTCCAAGCAGAGTTCAAAGTCCTGGAAGTCACTCCCTCCCAAGCCTTACCTATAAGGCCTATGCAATGCACGATATTGAAGTAATCTTTCCAGAACTGTCTTAGGTCACATCAAAACACTTCTGAAACACTGCTTTGGTGTACATTTTCTTGAAGTTTGCAATGACCTGCTGGTCCATGGGCTGGATGAGAGGAGTGGTGTTAGGAGGGAAGAACTTCACTCTGATGAAATTGAAGTTGTCAGACAACAACTCTTCCAAGTTGTGAGGATGAGCAGGAGCATTGTCCAGTATCAGGAGGCACTTGAGTGGCAATTTCTTTTCCAGGAGGTATTTCTTCACACTAGGGCCAAACACTCCAGTCAACCATTCCATGAAAAAGTCCTTAGTGACCCATGCATTAGTGTTAGCCTTCCAATGCACACACAAATTATTCCTGTTAACATTGTGTTTCTTGAAGGCTCTGGGATTTTCTGCGTGATACACCAGTAAAGGCTTCACTTTAAAATCACCACTGGCATTAGCACACATCATAAGAGTTAGCCTGTCTTTCATAGGCTTGTGTCCTTGCAATGCCTTTTCCTCCTGAGTAATGAAGGTCCTGTTGGGCATTTTCTTCCAAAACAGGCCTGTTTCATCACAATTAAACACTTGTTGGGGGAGGAATTCTTCAGCCTCTACGAACCCCTTAAATTCACTCGCATACTTTTCAGCTGCACGTTTGTCTGAGCTGGCTGCCTCACCATGTCTCACAACACTGTGTATGCCACTAAGTTTCTGAAACCTCTCAAACCAGCCTCTGCTGGCTTTAAAATCACTCTTCTCACCACTGGTTCCAGGCATTGTCTTGACAAGATCTGCGTGCAACTGCCTTGCCTTTTCACAAATTATCGCCGTGGAAATACTATCACCTGCTATCTGTTTATTGTTTATCCACACCATCAACAACTTCCCAACCTCATCCACTGTTTTCGATCTATTTTTCATTAACATATCAACCCCTTTTGCAACATTAGCTTCCTTGATTTCATTTCTCTTTGCCAGGATAGTGCCGATACTAGATTTGTTTTTGTTGTACATCCTGGCAAGCTCACTCACACGTATGCCACTCTCATATTTTTCTACAATCTCTTTCTTCAGTTCAGTGGTGGTCCTCACTCTCTTTACCACAGGGGGGCCACTAGGAAGCTTCTTTAGACCCATGGTGACTTATTTCACAGTGACAATCACTTAACCAACAATAAAGACAACAAAAGTATTGTGAATGTTTGAAAGAGCGCGCTGGGTAATGTTCTCTTAAGTGTAAACAACGCTTGACTGGTGTCCTGTCCGCCTCACCGTACAAGCGCGGCGCAGGCGGACAGGTCTGGTACGGTTCGCTACACGAGTAAATGTTCGCTACATGAGAAAAAATATTTTGCGAAAAAAGCGTTCGTTACACGATTTGTTCGCTATATGGAGCGTTCGTTACACGATTTGTTCGCTATATGGAGCGTTCGTTAGGCAGGGTTCCACTGTACTTGACTATATGTGAATGGTGTGTTTCATGAGAAAATTGTGCAAAGTAAATCTGCCTAGTAGCAAATACCAACCTTCTCTAATCCTAAACTATCTTAACCATGATGAGGCAGACATTTGGCAGTTTACATAATTAACCCTTTGAGGGTCCAGATGCCAAATCTCAGAGTAACAGCCAGGGTCCAAGAATTTAAAAAAAAAAAAAAATATATGAAATGGTAGAGAATTTTTTTCTGAAAGTAATAAAACAAAAAGTATGAAATTTGATGGAAAATTGATGAAATTACGCTCGCGAATTTTGATGCATCAGCGATATTTACGCATTTTACCGACTTTGACTCCCATTTTACTCCAATTACATTATTCCAGTCTACCAAATTCTTAGCAATTTCGCTAGTATTACTTTTATTTTATCGATTGAGCACTAGAAATCACCAAGTCAAATGTTTCAACTACCCTATAAAGTGATCGGAAATTGGTAATTTGGCCAATTTAACACAAAGTTCAAAATATTCCAATTTCAAACTAGGGTCCAGAATAAACAATATAGGCATTCCTGGCACTAAATTAACATTTCCTCTGTTCATTAGTTATGTTTTCAGGCTTTACAAAGGAATTGTATTTTCATTTTTTATTCACAATGAATTTTTATTCACAATGAATTTTTATTCACACCAAAAAATGGAAGATTTACTGTTATGCAATATTGTAATGATTGTGTAAATAATATCAGCACATTCATGAATGTATATTAGACCCACCAGCTGACATGTATTAGATGCGTGATGTCATTTGTTTGCTCTTGAACATCGGCAAAAATTGAACATTTCAGCTAATTTGAGCTCGGTTTCAAGCCATTTTCATTACTGAAACCAATCAAAATAATCTCTATTTCTGTAATATATCTTCCATTTTATCAAATGAGACCAAGAAATCGCAAATACAACTGTAAACAACATATGAAAAAACACCGCAAAGTTGCTGTTTTAATCCAAAATTACGGTCGCAGTTTTTTCTCTCATTATACACTGCATGCTGCAGGATTTGTTTTATGTGGTGCACACTTACCACATGGATGTATTCTCTCATATCTAGGCCCAAATTTACCGCTCACAGCTTATCTGAGTGAGCTGAGCTCATGGCGTAGATCTACGGCTTGGACCCTGGCTTCAAAGCCGTAGATCTATGGGATGGACCCTGAAAGGGTTAAAGTCCAAAATCTGTCCATTCCCTCTTCCCCTGTAATCAATTCCCTTATATTACTTTTAATCACCCTATATTTCTCGTTATCACCCAACATCCCTTGTTATCGCATAGCATCACTTTTTACCACCTTACATCTTGTGTAATCACCTTGCATTATATGTAAATCACCTTACATCATGTGTAATCATCTTGCATCACTTGTATACCCTGTATTACTTGTTAACACCTAACATCACTTATCACTTGGCATTACTTATCACCTAGCATCACGTATCACCTAACGTCACTTATCACCTAGCATCACTTATCACCTAGCGTCACTTATCACCTAGCATCACTTATCACCTAGCATCACTTATCCCATTTCATCACCAATAATCACCTTGTATCACTTATAATGACTATTAGTTCTCTCTCTCCCTCTCAAGTGATCCCATGCAAATATTTCATGTTAACCGCTTAACCACCCAAAGGAGCATAATGGTAATACGTAGTACAATAGTTGTGCAAAAGCCAGACTGTACTGTATCTTTTGTTAGTGGGGAGGGATCATAATTTTTTAGTAATTATGCAACTGTATTACCCATTTGATATTTTGATCGTGAAAATACTTTTTGGTTTAAGAGTGAAATTTATAACCAAGAAGACTTTCAGTGGTAGCTTTCTTATGACTTAATAAAAATTGTTACCTTTTTTGTACAGTAGGACCTCTTTTACCCAGAATTCTGTTATTTGAAAATACCCAGCATATGAAACAATCATGAGCACCCACCATTGGTGCTAACTGAATATTCTTCTATCTTAAATTGGTACCCTATTTTGCTGTAGCCACTTCAAATGCGGCATTATAGTAGTCCCATATGCCCTTCACTGGATATCTTTGCCATTTTTTCTGGTATTTTAATTGCACAATAATTTCAGATCAGAAAAACTATCTGAAATACAGTGGTACCCCGGTTTACGATATTTTTTCATTCCAGAATGCTGTTCAAGTGCCATTACCAAACAATTTATCTCTTAAGAAATGTTGTAAAATAGACTAGTCCTTTAGACCCCAAAATTACACTTACAAAAGCATTTAAAATAAACTTACATAAAGGGTGAGTTTGGGGACCATCGTAAACCGGGGTACCACTGTACCATGGTTTTCATCATTTCAGTGAAAAGAGGTTCTAATGTATTTCTATATAATCAATTATATTTTCTTTGGTGGCAATTAAGGTTGAAAATTTAAAAATGCAATTACAGTGGAACCCCGGTTTTCGTACGATCCGAATATCGTACAATTTGGATTTAGAACACTATTTTGGGCGAAATTTAAGTCTGAATTTCGTACCTCCATCCGGAAATTGTATACGTATATCAGACGCGTCCACCTGCCCTCCCCCGGGATGCCGCCTCTGTCATGCGTACATGTCTCAATCTGGCTCTGTCACTGGTTGAGTTAGCATTCATCTGAAACATTTCGCAATTTTTGTTCTTGTTTATTGATTGGGACTGCGAAATAAGCTATTATGCGCCCAAAGAAAGTTCCTAGTGTCAGCCCATTGGTAAAGAAGGTGAGAAAAACGATAGAATTCAAGAAAGAAATTGTAGAAAAATATGAAAGTGGCATACGTTTAGCTGAGCTTGCCAGGATGTATGGGAAGTCGAAATCAACAGTCTGTTCCATTCTGGGAAAGATTGTAGAAATCAAGGAAGCTAAAGTTGCGAAAGGGGTAAATATGCTAATGAAACAGAGATCACAAACAATTGAAGATGTGGAGAAGTTGTTGTTGGTGTGGATCAACGAAAACAGTTAGCGGGAGATAGTGTTGTGGAGTCGATCATTAGTGAACAAGAGTCTTCAATAAAGGTATGTAATGTTCATTTATCATTAAAATTAGTGCTTTATATTTATTTCTCATTGTTTTCTGTATGTAAAACTAGAGTTATTCTTTAAAAAATGTATTTTTTGTTAATATTTTTGGGTGTCTGGAACGGATTAATTGTACATATTTACATTATTTCTTATGGGAAATATTACTTAGGTTTTCGTTCTTTTCGGATTTAGAATGACCTTCTGGAACGGATTAAGTACGAAATCCGGAGGTCCACTGTACTTTATTACCTCAAAATATACATGACTGTTAAATTTTTCAAAGGCTTAAAGGAATTGTTACATATTTTAGTATTACTGGAAGCTAAGAGAGAGAAGTTGGAATATAATATAATGGCAGATTTTTTTTTTTTTTTGTGGTAGCAAAATATATGTTTTACATAGTTATTTAAGTAAATACCTGTACTAATCATTTCAGCTTCAACCCAGCTAATCAAGCGAATGGCACCAGGTTCTACGTATCCTGTGCCTCTCAAGTTTGTAGAGTTACAGATTAATGTTCGGCCTGTTCCTGACCGCTCCAAAAGCGTCTTTAGTTTTTCAAACAAGCCTGTGTTTTGCACCGGTTTACTTAAATTGGGATGTTTAGAAGGGGGTGTCAGGCAAAGTCATGCCCTCAACAACAATAAGGAACATCCATTTAGGTTGGTTCTTAGTAGGCTGTGCACATCCACCAATCATAATTATGCTTCTCCTTTCTTGATTCAAAAAGGATTGAGAAATATCTTCTTCAGAACATTTGTAATCAGTAGCAGCTGAATGAAGAGTATTTTTGCCTCAAATTATTAACTGGTATTTTCATTTAATGTTATTACGCTGTATGCAGAATTATTGAAGTGATAACTGTAAGGTGTTGCATTAAATAAGGGCAACATCAACAACAAAACTTCAGTGAAAAAAAGTCTTAAAATACTATGTACTGAAACCTCATGTACTCCCTCCCTCCACCATTCATGGGATGATCCCAACTCCTAATTCCTTCCATCCCTGATTTATACATCCTTTTGGTCATCCTAGTCTGCTCCACATTTTCTAAATGTTCTAACCACCTCAACAACCCCTCCTCTGCCCTCTAAATTATACCTTTGATACCTTGTACTCATCTGCTCTTCGAGAAACTTATCAAGGAGAGAAGTGATCTCATAAACAATAACCAGCAAAGGTTTAAGAATGGCAGATCTTGTTGTACTAACTTGTTGGGGGTTCTGTGACAAGGTAACAGATATGTGACTTCACTTTTTTAGACTGAAAGAAGTGATTTGATACTGTACCCACAAGAGGGTGGGCCATAAACTTGAGATTCAACTGGGAATAACAGATCAAAGAGTATCTTAGGAAAAGGAAGCAAAGAGTACACAAATAACCCACATGTAGGAGAATGAAATTTATAACATCATTTTGGTCTGACTTGGACCATTAACTGTTCCAAGTCAGACCGAAATGTTGTCATAAGTTTCATTCTCCTATGTACAGGTTATTTGTATATTGTTGCAATCACAGTATTGTGCCTTTTTATTCTTTAAGCAAAGAGTGACTCTCGGGAGAAAGACGGGAGATGGCCGACTTGTTGAAAAAAAAAAAATAGCAAGGTTCCACAAAGATTGTTATGAGGACCAGTACTGTTTATGGTTTATGAGAATGATTCAGATACATCCATCTTTGCTGATGACATAAAATTAATGAGGAGAATAAAAACCTGAGGACAAGGAAAGGCTCCAAAGGGATCTGGACACATTGCAAGATTAGCCAGATAAGTGGTTGCTTGAATTCATCCCCAAGTAAATGGAAGGTCATGAAGATTGGGAACTATTAAGAAGTCCTGAAATCGGGTATAAACTAGGGGGACAGAGTTAGTTTGATATCTTTATTGTGCACCCCATACCCATCCTGTGGGCGGTAGTCAAAAGATTACCAAGGTACATAATGGGTCCAGGGACTGGACCCCAAAGTTTTGATAGCTGAGCAAGTTACAAAGGTAATGAACTCGCAAGTTACAAAGGTAATGAACTCGCAAGTTACAAAGGTAATGAACTCGCAAGTTACAAAGGTAATGAACTCGCAAGTTACAAAGGTAATGAACTCGCAAGTTACAAAGGTAATGAACTCGCAAGTTACAAAGGTAATGAACTCGCAAGTTACAAAGGTAATGAACTCACAAGTTACAAAGGTAATGAACTCACAAGTTACAAAGGTAATGAACTCACAAGTTACAAAGGTAATGAACTCACAAGTTACAAAAGTAATGAACTCACAAGTTACAAAGGTAATGAATCATGTAAGTAAATTTACTTTTTTTTTTTTTTTTTTTCAACAAGTCGGCCGTCTCCCACCGAGGCAGGGTGACCCAAAAAGAAAGAAAATCCCCAAAAAGAAAAAACTTTCATCATTCAACACTTTCACCACACTCATACATAATCACTGTCTTTGCAGAGGAGCTCAGATACGACAGCTGAGAAAAGTCCCTCCCAGCTGTCACTATCTCAGACCCCTCCTTTAAAGTGCAGGCATTGTACTTCCCATTTCCAGGACTCAAGTCCAACTAAATCAATTAACTGGTTTCCCTGAATCCCTTCACAAAATGTTACCCTGCTCACACTCCAACAGATCGTCATGTCCCAAAAACCATTCGTCTCCATTCACTCCTATCTAACACGCTCACACATGCTTGCTGGAAGTCCAAGCCCCTCGCCCACAAAACCTCCTTTACCCCTTCCCTCCAACCTTTTCTAGGACGACCCCTACCCCGCCTTCCTTCCCCTACAGATTTATACGCTCTCCAAGTCATTCTACTTTGATCCATTCTCTCTAAATGACCAAACCACCTCAACAACCCCTCTTCAGCCCTCTGACAAATACTTTTAGTAACTCCACACCTTCTCCTAATTTCCACATTCCGAATTTTCTGCATAATATTTACACCACACATTGCCCTTAGACAGGACATCTCCACTGCCTCCAGCCTCCTCCTCGCTGCAGCATTTGCAACCCATGCTTCACACCCATATAAGAGTGTTGGTACCACTATACTTTCGTACATTCCCTTCTTTGCCTCCATGGATAACGTTTTTTGTCTCCACAGATACCTCAATGCACCACTCACCTTTTTTCCTTCATCAATTCTATGGTTAACCTCATCCTTCATAAACCCATCCGCTGACACGTCAACTCCCAAATATCTGAAAACATTTACTTCTTCCATAATCCCTCTCTCCAATGTGATATCCAATTTTTCTTTATTTAAATCGTTTGATACCCTCATCACCTTACTCTTATCTATGTTCACTTTTAACTTTCTACCTTTACACACTTTACTTACTTACGTTTATACATGGTTACAATCATGAACAAATTATAAAGTAATGGGCAATTCACTAGTCTACACCCGGTCACAACTGTAATGAGTTCTTGGTGCAAATTTTAATTGTTGGGTGTGTCTCTCTCTCTCTCTCTCTCTCTGTCTGTCTGTCTCTCTCTGTCTGTCTGTCTGTCTGTCTCTCTCTCTCTCTGTCTGTCTGTCTCTCTCTCTCTCTCTCTCTCTCTCTGTCTCTCTGTCTCTCTCTCTCTCTGTCTCTCTCTCTCTCTCTGTCTCTCTGTCTCTGCTCTCTCTCTCTCTGTCTCTGTCTCTGTCTCTCTGTCTGTCTCTCTCTCTCTCTCTCTCTCTCTCTCTCTCTCTCTCTCTCTTCTCTCTCGTCTCTCTGTCTCTCTCTGCTCTCTGCTCTCTCTCTGTCTCTCTGTCTCTCTCTGTCTCTCTGTCTCTCTGTCTGTCTCTCTGCTCTCTGTCTCTCTCTGTCTGTCTCTCTCTCTGCTCTCTCTCTGTCTCTCTGTCTCTGTCTCTCTGTCTCTCTCTGTCTCTCTGTCTCTCTTCTCTGTCTCTCTGTCTCTCTCTCGTCTCTTCTCTCTGTCTCTCTCTCTCTCTCTCTCTCGTCTTCTCTCTCTGTCTCTCTGTCTGTCTCTCTTCTCTGTCTTCTGTCTCCTCTGTCTCTCTCTCTCTCTCTCTGTCTCTCTGTCTTCTCTCTGTCTGTCTCTCTGTCTTCTCTCTCTCTCTCTCTCTCTCTCTCTCTCCCCTCCCTCCCTCCCTCCCTCCTCCATAATCCCCCTCTTTCCCCTCCCCACCTCTCTTCCATTTTCCCACTGTCTCAGTTTCTCCTCTCCCTCCCTCCACCCCCACACAAACACTCAATCACACCACAAAACAACCACACAGAAATACATAGTTTTCACTCACACTGGTCTTGTTGCAAAGGTTTGCAACAAGACTAGTCCCAGAGCTAAGGGGATTGTTCTACGAAGAAAGGTTAAGGGAAATCGGCCTGACGACACTAGAGGACAGGAGGGTTAGGGGAGACATGATAACGACATATAAAATACTGTGAGGAATAGATAAGGTGGACAGAGACAAGATGTTCCAGAGAGGGGACACAGAAACAATGGGTCACAATTGGAAGTTGAAGACTCCTATGAGTCAAAGGGATGTTAGGAAGTATTTCTTCAGTCATAAAGTTGTCAGGAAGTGGAATAGCCTAGAAAGCGACGTAGTGGAGGCAGGAACCATACATAGTTTTAAGAAGAGGTTTGATAAAGCTCATGGAGCAGGGAGAGAGAGGACCTAGTAGCAATCAGTGAAGAGGCAGGGCCAGGAGATATGACCCGACCCCTGCAACCACAAATAGGTGAGTACATACATACATACATACATACACACATGCACATACAACAGGCTCAGTTTTCAATCGACATGTGCCTAGGACAAAATGGTAACTAATACACATACATGCACACACATACACACACACACGGCTGGAGAATTCACTCAAAGAAAGAGAATGCTCTAGGGGTGAGCATAGTGTCCAGTATAATGCCAGAGGCTTATATCAGCCAAATAACCTCTGCAGCCAATGCTTGTCTAGCAAATCTAAGAGTAGCCTTCAGGAATCTCAAGAGTCATTCCAGGCCTTCTGGGCCCTTTATACAACAAACGTTAGGGCCATCTTGGCGTATGCAGCACCAGTATGGCACCCGCACCTGGAAAACCATGTCTATAAATTGGAGAAAATAGACATATGCAACAAGGCTTGTTCCTGATCTAAGGGGAATGAGCTACAAGGAGAAACTAATGAAGTTGGTCCTAATAACATTGGAAGACAGAAGAACCAAGGCAGTTGAAAAGGCAGATAGGGATAGTCTGTTTGAGTGGCAAAAAAATGGGAACTCAGGGACACAGTTGGAGGTTAAAGGCACAGATGAGGCACAGGGATATTAGGAAGTATTTCTTCAGTCTCAGAGTGGTTAGAAAGTGCAACGATCTGAGTGAGGAAGTGATGGAGGCAGGCTCAAATATGTAGTTTTAAGAATAGGTACAATAGGGCCCACAAAGCTAAGAGGGAGTAAATCTGTAGAGTGGCAAGTTAAGAGGCAGGGCAAGAAGCTGAAAATCGACCCCTGTATCCACAAATAAGTGAGCACATGCCACACATCAGGAGTACATATACACCCACACCCCCACAACCCCCCTCCTACCTGTGCCCCACCTGCAAAGGCAGGGCTGGGAGCTGTGACTCGAGTCCTTCAGCCACATATAAGTGAGTACACACAAACATTCATTCACATTTAAGAGAGGGATGCATGTATTTTATTTCACACATACAAAAACTGTTAAAGGATGGTGTGTTTTACCAAAGTTTAAATGTTGGCATCGCCCTTATTATGCTCAGCTTCAGATTTTCTCTGAAGAATTTAGAGTACATTATCTAGTGTTGTTGGTTGAGAGCATTGAACAATAAAGACTGGAAAGGTTTAATTAATGTGGTGGATAGTTGGTGATTTTACTGCTGATTTGTCGCAGATTATTGATATATGTATACAACAACAGCATGATTGCATGCAAAGAGGCTCTCTTTTTGTCTAGGTATCAGTATGTTTACTGTTAGGGTACAGTGGACATCAAGATGTTTCTTGCTACATTGCTTGCAAAACCATGATTAGATTAATTTAAATTTTATTTATAAAGTATTGTACTGCATGTGTGTAAATTTTATACTGTGCAAACATACATGCATACTGTGCACATATATATACATACAGCGTATTCATGCATGTAGAGCATGTATGTATATAGGTGTGTATGTATGTATATAAGTGTGTGTATGTATGTATATATGTAGTACAGTGGTCCCTTGGTTTTCGCCGAAAATTCGTTCCAGAATGCTGCTCAAGTGCCATTACCGAACGAATTTACTTCCTTAAGAAATAATGTCACGTAGGTTAGTCTATTTCAAACCCCCAAAAATACACCTGCAACAGCACTTACGAAAATATACTTACATAAATGTTCGAGTTTGGAGATGCACGAAAACCGAGGGACCACTGTATTTGGATATACTTTTTACATGATTTTTTTTTTTTTTTGGGTGGAGGGGGTACAGAAAGCATGGAGAGGGATAATATGACAGAAATGGTGTATAAATCTGAGGCAGAAGGTAGAAGGGGTAGGGGTCCATTCAAGGAGCTGTTAGAGGGAGGACTAAAGGAAGATTTGAATTTTCGGAGCTTGAGTATCCAGCAGGCTTGTGTGAATGTTCGGTTTTGTTTTTTATTTTCTATTTATGTCACTAAAATTTTGTCACTACGTACTTGCAGTGGCATGTATTCATAAAAATTATGGTAAGCATTGCTTATTATATTAATTTCTTTCCTTCATAATTAAAATATCTATTTAGTTAACATTTTTTATTGTACTAATTATTACACTCTGTATTTTTATTATTTGTGTCTCGGTGAACTTTAAGCTGGTGCAATAAAAGGCCAGACTTTTAAAACTTATGACAGAAGTGTTTGCTGCTGAAAATTTGTCCCTGGAATACACATTAAGTTTGCAGCATCATCATCTGCAGTCTTCAGGGTAAAATGATATGTCACTGCCAGATATAACATAAAAATAATTTAAAATATTCTCCATGGGGAAGTGGAATGGAATTTTTCCTTCATAAGTCATGCATGTCGTAGGAGGCAACTAAAATGCCAGGAGCAAGGGGCTAGTAACCCCTTCTCCTGTGTATATTACTAAATTTAAAAAGATAAATTTTTGTTTTTCTTTTTGAGCCACCCTGCCTTGGTGGGATGCGGCCGGTTTGTTGAAAGAAGAAGGAGGAGGAGGAGGATTTGGATCAATCTTATTGCTGTGAAAAGCATTCTGATGCTGGATTTTTTCCTCAAAAAATATTTGTTGTCATCTCTGAAAAGAATTCTTTAGCTTGACAGTCAGGACCTGCTGATCCCAAACCATTGTTTGCTCCACAATTCTTAATGCTAATGTTAGATGCCTTCAAAGCATACATCTCTCTCCATTTTGTTTCTTCAATGCCCTTCTTAAGAATGTCAACAAAAAATAGGAGAGACAGCAGGTCCCTACAGCTCTCCAAACCTACATCAATTGCACATCCACTGAAAACCCAAACTATGTATACCTGGAGAGTATACCTGGAGAGAGTTCCAGGGGTCAACGCCCCTGCGGTCCGGTCTGGGACCAGGCCTCATGTTGGATCAGAGCCTGATCAACCAGGCTGTTACTGCTGGCTGCACGCAGTCCAACATACAAACCACAGCCTGGCTGGTCAGGTACCGACTTTAGGTGCCTGTCCAGTGCCTGCTTGAAGACAGCCAGGGGTTTGTTGGTAAGCCCCCTGATGTATGCTGGGAGGCAGTTGAACAGTCTTGGGCCCCTGACACTTATTGTGTTGTCTCTCAACGTGCTAGTGGCACCCCTGCTTTTCATTGGGGGGATGTTACATCGCCTGCCGAGTCTTTTGCTTTCGTAGGGAGTGACTCGTGTGCAAGTTTGGTACTAATCCCTCAAGAATTTTCCACGTGTATATAATAATGTATCTCTCCCGCCTGCGTTCTAGGGAGTACAGGTTTAGGAACTTCAAGCGTTCCCAGTAATTGAAGTGGTTTATCACAATTATGTGTGCCGTGAAGGTTCTCTGCACATTTTGTAGGTGCTTATAGATGTGCTTATAAAATTATAATTATCCTCAGCTTAATCAAAAGGTGCATTTAAGTGCCTTAACATTCTTTTTAACTTTAACCTAGAATATAGGAGAGGTGTCTTTGCCTTTTGCAGCCATAGTTACAAAGACCTTCATTACAACAAAAACTCAAATAAGTAAATAAACTCCCCCTGTTTGTGCCAACCAGAGAAAGGTGTTTATGAGGCTATCATGAGCAGGCTTTAATGGTTTTTATATTTTTATAATATAGTTATGGCTTGTGGGTGTTAATGTGTATGAATATACTATTCAGTAGAGTATTTGCTTTTTTTATTGTCAGTTCTGCTGAATGACCTTGTAGGTCAAAGTGCTATGTATTTATCAATTTGCTTCCTTCCTTTATGCTTCCAGGATACTGTATATGTTGCTTTGCCCTCACTTGTGACTACACTGTGGTTCATTTAAGTTACTAATTTAAATTATGATGTTACTCTTTATTTCATATTTATTTTATTTGTATATTCATTTTTATTTTTTTTATCTTCATTCCTTAGGTTGGCTTGCAGTTTTTTCCACAATATAGATAGCCTTTATCTCAAATAATTTCTTGTCTTATTTCTTACTAGTAAAAATGTTCTTTATTTTAAGGTTATGGCTTATTTATTATTTACATTAACCTTTGATTTATTGCTCACATTTCTCTGAAAATTTTTTTACACATAGTTTGTAGCCATTTTATTTTTTCCATTATCTCAGACAATAGAATTCTACAAGTGACACCCAAGACAACAATACCAGTACCACTGGTGTACGCCTGGGCTCGCCTATTTGTGCGCCCTAACAGACCACTAAAGGGGGGTTGGTTGTATTGTCAGGAGCCCTTGCACTGGCTCACACTTCTTCGTCCAGGTCAGGAGGCTGCAGACTTGCGAAAGTGTCCTGCTATCAACACACATGCATCACCTTTTAGGTTTGATCAGATTTAACATGGTTTTAGAGTACATATTTGATGAATTTTACTATTTATTTCATCACTATGCATTTTATTACTTTACATTGCTCTTAATTAAAATGTTTTGCTTGTTTGAAATAACTGAGGTGTGTGTACAGTATATATACATGAATTATAAACAATTGGACCTCATTTTATTCTGTACTGGCTGAAAGCTACATTTATCATTGGACATTTTGGCTAAATATCTGCTGAATTAAATCTGTAAACCTGCTTATAAATTTACTCCCATTGTGTTCATTTGGTTTTTCATGTCTAGTAATTTATACCAGTTGGCAAGTCACATGAGGTACTTAATGGTACTCTTGATTTTTTTTACAAAGGGGTTCTTTTCTTTTTTTTTTAAATTTTATGAATCAATTGGGTCCAATTGTATTATATTATTGATACTATTATATCTTTGAAATGTTCCATGCAAACAAATTCATTGTTCATTCCATAGAGCAACACAGTCTGGCTTGGACAATGCCAAAACCTAGCTAGACTATAGTGCTGCTTTTTGTAAATTTCTGAAACCATAATTATAGGTAGTAGGTTGGTAGACAGCAGCCACCCAGGAAGGTATACTACCATACTGCCAAGTGAGTGTAAAACGGAAGCCTGTATTTGTTTTACATAATGTAGGATTGCTGGTGTCTTTTTTCTGTCTCATAAACATGCAAGATTTCAGGCATGTCTTGTTACTTTACTTACACTTAGGTCACATTACACATTCATGTACAAGCATATATATACACACCCCTCTGGGTTTTCTTCTATTTTCTTACTAGTTCTTGTTCTTATTTCCTCTTATCTATATGGGGAAGTGGAACAGAATTCTTCCTCCGTAAGCCATGCGTGTCGTAAGAGTCGACTAAAATGCCGGGAGCAAGGGGCTAGTAACCCCTTCTCCTGTATACATTACTAAAGTTAAAAAGAGAAACTTTTGTTTTTCTTTTTGGGCCACCCCGCCTTGGTGGGAAGTGGCCGATTTGTTGAAAGAAGAAGAAGAATGGTAGGATTGCTGGTGTCTTTTTTTCTGTCTCATAAACATGCAAGATTTTAGATACATCTCGCTACTTCTACTTACACTTAGATCATGCTACACATGCATGTACATGTTTATGTATAAACACTCATCTGAGTTTTCTTTGATTTTATCTTAATAGTTCTTGTTCTTATTACTTTTCCTTTTACATCCATGGGAAAGTGAATTGATACTGGTGAATGGCTCTTGATCTAAGCAGTTGGAGTTAGTCTCCTTGGATCAAAACTGATTTCCTCCTCCTCCCCAGGTGCTGGGAGACCTTTGTGGGTTTAGCACTTTCTAGTGTTTAGGGGTCATGGTCCCTGAAACATATACATTACTCATTGACATGGGAATTAGTGTGGCGCATATTGGGCTGTATGTCATTCAAGTAATGGAAGGGTCTCTGATGCAGTGGAAGATGCATGGAAGATAGGGGGTATAGAGCCTCACAGATCTTACTTAAATGAAGAAATCAGTGGTCAACCATCCACTGAAATGGCTTTTGGTATGCTACTATGTCCATCTTTGGCTAAGAAGTATTTATCTGTTATTACATATTTTTATTTATTTATTAACACACAGGCCTATTCTCACCAAGGCAGGGTGGCCCGAAAAAGAAAAACTTTCATCATCATTCACTCCATCACTGTCTTGCCAGAGGGGTGCTTTACACTAGTTATAAAACTGCAACATTAACACCCCTCCTTCAGAGTGCAGACACTGTACTTCCCATCTCCAGGACTCAAGTCCGGCTTGCCAGTTTTCCTGAATCCCTTCATAAATGTTACTTTGCAAACACTCCAACAGCACGTCAAGTATTAAAAACCATTTGTCTCCATTCACTCCTATCAAATATGCTCACACATGCTTGCTGGAAGTCCAAGCCCCTCACACACAAAACCTCCTTTACCCCCTCCCTCCAACCTTTCCTAGGCCGACCCCTACCCCGCCTTCCCTCCACTACAGATTTATATACTCTTGAAGTCATTCTGTTTCGTTCCATTCTCTCTACATGTCCAAACCACCTCAACAACCCCTCCTCAGCTCTGGATAATAGTTTTGGTAATCCTGCACCTCCTCCTAATTTCTAAACTACAAATTCTCTGCATTATATTCACACCACACATTGACCTCAGACATGACATCTCCACTGCCTCCAGCCTTCTCCTCAGTGCAACATTCATCACCCATGCTTCACACCCATATAAGAGTGTTGGTATAACTATACTCTCATACATTCCCCTCTTTACTTCCATTGACAAAGTTCTTTGTCTCCACAGACTCCGAAGTGCACCACTCACCCTTTTCCCCTCATCAATTCTATGATTCACCTCATCCTTCATAGACCCCATCTGCTGACACGTCCACTCCTAAATATCTGAATACATTCACCTCCTCCATACTCTCTCCCTCCAATCTGATATCCAGTCTTTCATCACCTAATCTTTTTGTTATCCTCATTACCTTACTCTTTCCTATATTCACTTTCAATTTTCTTCTTTTGCATACCCTTCCAAATTCATCCACCATCCTCTGCAACTTCTCTTCAGAATCTTCCAAAAGCACAGTGTCATCAGCAAAAAGAAACTGTGACAACTCCCACTTTGTATTTGATTCTTTATCTTATAACACCACACCTCTTGCCAAGACCCTCGCATTCACTTCTCTTACAACCCCATCTATAAATATTACATATATAATGATTTATATACAAACTTTTTTTTATAGCTGGAAATAAAACAGTGATTTCTTTCTGGCATCCACTATCCAAGATGTGAAATGATGACCTCAAACTCTTAGTCAAAGGTCAAATGTATAATTTGATGTTATTTTTATTGTCCTGATCATACTGATTCAAAATAAGTACACTTCTATAGGACTTCAACCAACAGGAGGAAAGTTATGGCACTTTGAAATATGTGATGTCAACATGTGACCTCAAGATGCCCGTGATAAAAAAAATTGGCCTATGAGTTTACTTTTTTTTTTTTTTTTTTTTTTTGCAAAAACCACCCCTAAATCAAGTTTAGCAATACTGAAGAGTTAGTAGCTGTGTGTATTGGTTGATCTGTCCTAGACTGCCCCATATAGAGCTCATAGGGTTTCCAGCACTGACAGTTATGTTTTGTGATCTTTATTTCTATCATGAGTATTTTAATTGTGTTCATATGACAGTCATCATCATTCACTATTTTCAGTGCCAGGTGTGCCACCCTGAACCAGCTGTTGGGCAAGGGGGCATGTGAGGAATGTGGCTCATGAGGGTAGAATCATGAAGCATTATTTCTCATATTTTACAAACCTATTGGTTCTTGGTTGTATTTAGACTGCTACACATTCTCACCCTTTGATGGAGGTGCTTTGATGCTGGTGAAGTGCTCTTGATCCAAGGAATTGTAGCTACCCTCCCCACCCCTCCCATTTCCCAAGTGGTATTCTATGACCCTTATGAGTTTAGCACTTCTCTATGACTATAATAATACATAGTCTCAGCTCTTCACCATCTTAAAGAGATTTATGCTTTTTTTTCTCTGGACTAAATGGAGAATTGTTTTTGTTTTGTTGCTACAGGTACAGACTTTCAAATCTGGAACCCTCAAATCTAGAAATCTCTCAAAATGGAGATTTCAGATAAATTTTATTGTAGTTGTTTTATAAAAGTAAATCTGAAAGCAATCCACAGATCAGAACTGGTTAAGCATTGTTGATCAGTTTCGTTTTGCACTGGATTGCTGTTTACTCGAAGGCATGTTGAAGATAGATGTTTATTTTTAAGTCATTGCAAATGTTTTGCAAAGAATTTACATTGTTGTGTCTTACATAAAACAGTCTGGCAGTAGAAAATATGAATAATACAAAGGAAGGTTATGTTCAGACAGTGGTAATTTTGAATGAGAGAGGACATGGAGTATGCATACTTTTGTAATACATCAGCCATTTTCCACCAAGATAGGGTGACAACCCCCCTCACCCCACCCTAAAAAAAAAATCATCATTCATTCAATCACTGTCTTGCCGGAGGCATTCCGACATCACAGCTCAGAAAATGCTCTGAACTGCAACCTCCCCACTCCTTCAGAGTGTGCATTGTACTTCTCACCTCCAGGTTTCAAGTCTGGCTAACTGTTTTCACCTGAATCCCCTTATTAATATTACCTTGTTCACACTCCAACGGCATGCAAATCATAAAAACCAATTTGCCTCCACTCCTATCTAAAATGCTCACACAAGCCTGTTGGATATCCAAGCCTGTATCACTCAAAACCTCTCTTACCCCCTCTCTCCTACCTCCTCCTTGGACAGCTCAACCCCTCCTTCCCTCTACCCAAGATTTATTTATGCCAATAGTCATCTTGTTTCTAAACTGTCGTATCTGAGCGCCTCTGCAAAGACAGTGATTATGTATGAGTGATGGTGAAAGTGTTGAATGACAATGAAAGTTTTTTCTTTCTTTTTGTGTTTTTCTTTCTTTTTGTGTTTTTCTTTCTTTTTGGGGTTTTCTTTCTTTTTGGGTCACCCTACCTCGGTGGGAAACGGCCGATGTGTTTAAAACCAAAAAAAAGTCATTATGTTTTTCACCATCCTCTTTATATGTCCAAACCACCTCAACAATCCCTCCTCTGCACTTTGCATAACATTTTTGGCAATCCCACACCACCTAATCTCCAAGATGTATATACACACACAACCCGCACATATAAAAGAGAGGAGCTTACGACGACGTTTCGGTCCGACTTGGACCATTTACAAAGTCACACTAACACACAGAGACGGGGGAAGGGGTATTTATAGGCAGGCAGACAGGGGAGGGTACCAGAGAGTGGGGTACTAATGAAGTAAGTAGTGGAAGTGGTAGTAGTAGTAATAGTAGTGGAGACAGTCATATTCTAGAGGAGCACTGCAATGAGGCTAGCGGCCCGCAAGGGTGGGCCGCTAGCCCACCCAAGCGGGTGGGGAGGAAAGGAAAGGCGAATAAAATAAAGGACAAATACAAGGCAAAAGAAAGAAAGAAAGGAAAACCTATAGGAGGAAAAAGGAGAAGAGGGAAGAGAGGAAAGGGAAGGAATCAGGTTAAGTCACGGGTGTTCTGAAGTTTAGAGCATTTAACAATGTAATGAGAGAGGAAAGCATCAACAGAGACAAAGCCAGGGCTAAGATTCATACAGGGAAAGTTGTGTATAAGGGAGGATTCAACAAGGCGGCGACTATGAAAGTTAGACGTAGGGTAGACAGTTTTAGCAGAAGACCAATCAATAGGGTGACTGTGATCTCTGACATGACAGAAAAGAGCATTATTAGTGTCGGCAAGCCTAACACTATTTTTGTGCTCCCTGAGTCTGTCAGAAAGAGATCGGCCAGTTTCTCCGAAGTACTGGAGAGGACAGGAGGAGCAAGAAATAGAGTAGACACCAGGAGAATCTGTGGAGGGAGGGGAGGTATGAACTAGATTAGTGCGAAGAGTGTTAGTCTGACGAAAGGTAAGTTTGATGTCTAAGGAACGGAGAGAGTTGCTGAGATTAGAGAGACCAGAGATGTAGGGAAGGCAGAGGACTGGAGAGTTCTCAGGAGTAGAGGGTTTAGGAGAGAAGAAAGTCCGTTTGTCTACCCTACGTCTAACTTTCATAGTCGCTGCCTTGTTGAATCCTCCCTTATACACAACTTTCCCTGTATGAATCTTAGCCCTGGCTTTGTCTCTGTTGATGCTTTCCTCTCTCATTACATTGTTAAATGCTCTAAACTTCAGAACACCCGTGACTTAACCTGATTCCTTCCCCTTTCCTCTCTTCCCTCTTCTCCTTTTTCCTCCTATAGGTTTTCCTTTCTTTCTTTCTTTTGCCTTGTATTTGTCCTTTATTTTATTCGCCTTTCCTTTCCTCCCCACCCGCTTGGGTGGGCTAGCGGCCCACCCTTGCGGGCCGCTAGCCTCATTGCAGTGCTCCTCTAGAATATGACTGTCTCCACTACTATTACTACTACTACCACTTCCACTACTTACTTCATTAGTACCCCACTCTCTGGTACCCTTCCCTGTCTGCCTGCCTATAAATACCCCTTCCCCCGTCTCTGTGTGTTAGTGTGACTTTGTAAATGGTCCAAGTCGGACCGAAACGTCGTCGTAAGCTCCTCTCTTTTATATGTGCGGGTTGTGTGTGTATTGTTCCAGTCACGGTATTGTGCCTTTTTTTGTTATTCTCCAAGATGTAAATTCTCTGTATATTATTCACACAGCACATTGCCCTCAAACATGCTATCTCCACTGCCACTGACCACCTCCTTGCTTTATACCCATATAACAATGTTGGCTTAATGAATATCATTATTTGTGTCTACAGATGTCTCGGTGCATCACCCACCTTCCTCCATCAATTCTATTGTTCGCCTCATCTTTCGTAGACCCATCTGCTGACAGATCCACTTCCATATATCTTAACACATTTACTTCCTCCATACTCTCTCCCTCCAATCTGATATCCAGGCTTTCATTACCTAAATTTCTTGTTATTCTTAATACCTTGCTCTTTCCTATGTTCACTTTTAATTTCATTCTTTTACATACTCTCCCAAATTTGTGTTTCAGCCTTTGCAGCAACTTCTCAGAATCTCCCAAGAGAACCATGTCATCGGCAAAAATAACTAACAACTCCCACTTTGTATTAGATTTTTTTTTTAACACACTGGCTGTCTTCCACTGAGGTAGGGTAACCCAAGAAAGAAGAAACACTTTCACCATCACTCACTGCAATCACCAGTTTGAATGTATTAAGATATATCATCTTTAATCTCACATCTTTCTCCAACACCCTAACGTTCACATTTGTTACACAATCATGGCGAGATCACATTCCTATTTAAGGTTTACTTTTACTGAAAAATAATCCCCCTTTCTTACATTCTCTAACATGAGCATTGCTATCCACATAAAAACTCTTAACTACTTTTAATAACCTACCACCTATTCCATACATTTGCTACATTGTTTCCCTAGCCACTTTATCATATACCTTTTTTAAATTTATAAATGCAACAAAAAGTTCCTTGCCTTTATCTAAGAAGTGTTCATTTACATGCTTCAATGTAAATTCTTGGTCTATATATCCCATGTCCTTCCTAAAACCTTGTTCCTCTGTAATCCTATTCTCTGTCATACCCATAATTCTTTCAATAATAACTTTACTTGGTATACTTAACAGGCTTATTACTCTTTTATTCTTATATGCTCTTTTATCCCTGTTTTCCTTATGCAAAGAAACTGTGCATGCTTTCTGCCAATCCCTAGGTACCTTGCCTCCTTAATTTTTTTTTTTCAACACTTCGGCCGTCTCCCACTGAGGCACCTCCTTATCTAATACAGTGGACCCACGGTGTTCGTCCTTCTCCAAACTCGCCCTTTTATGTAAGTGTATTTTTTTAAATGCTTTTATAAGTGTATTTTTGGGGGTCTAAAAGGACTAGTCTACTTTACATTATTCCTTATGGGAATAAATTCGTTTGGTAATGGTACTTGAACAGCATTCTGGAACGAAAAAATCACGAAAACCGGGGGTCCACTGTAACTCCCCTTTTTTGTTTTTAACTATTAAATTCACCAAAACTATTATTCTTTGCAAAACTTATTGTTAAAACCTCTCTCTCTCTCTCTCTCTCTCTCTCTCATTGGTTCTCCTTGAGACAGTTGGTGAGGTTTTATCCACAAATTCTACAGAGAATAAAAAGTTTTGGAGTGAAATTTGTATTACATTTTTATGAAATGTGTAAAGCTGCTAGAAACTGCAAAATATGGTGAAAGGCAAGTTTTTTAATTAATGCACAAATTCTAATATTTAATCAGCCTTTTTGGTTGCTTCCCTGGCTACCTCAACCTAACACCTTCCCTGATCGCCACCCACACTCCACCAGTAATTTTTTTATTTTGTTCCTCAAATCAATGAAAATTCTGAAAATTGGCATAGTCTTGACCTCAGGGAAGTCAGATTTGTGGGTTTGTGTCTGTTATGCTTTTGTTTTGCTTGTTCTTCTGTGTTTATTTTACACATATGTAGTATATAATGTAGCAAATTATCATGCTTGTTAATGTATTCTTGTTTTTTTTTAATCTAAAAAAATTAGTGCACTAATTTGTTTTATTTGCAAGCTAAATACTATTATAAAAAAAAAATCTTCCAAAGCTACCATAATTTGTGTGGCTATTGGATCATCAGCTTCCATAACTGGTTAGTAAACTAAATGTTAAGGTATATGGTAAATGTATTGTGTATAAAAAGTTCTATAATAATTGTAATACATTGCAGTCATTGTTACCTTGAGCTGCCTTGCTAGCACTAGGTTAGATTGAAATCCTGTTTAATAATTAGCATTCATCTAGTGTTATAGATATTAGTGCTAAAGTGTTATAGTAATTAGTACTAATAATAAAAATCTTAGAGCATGTACTGTAATGCTATAATTAATTTACACATGTAAGTAAATCACATATATTTCAGTACATACCTGCAAATATGGTATTAATTATTTTGTACTGTACTGTTTAATATTTTACTGTAGAAGAAGTATCTGCATGGTTTTAAAGTAAATGTGAGGACTTTTATAGTATATGTTTTATTAATATAGCCATTAACTTTCAAATTCACAGATTTTGTGCTCATGTTAAGAGAGACAATTTTCCTGTAGATGCTCCTCTTCCTACTCCATCAAACTCCACGCATGCAACTTCTCGTCAAAGTGAATGGGTTAGTAATTACACTGTTGTACCTAGATTATAAAGGTATTGATTTTGACCCTACAGTGCATGATATAACTCCTAGTAAATGTGAAGTACAATATTGGGATTGATGATAAAATGTTAATGCAGTTGTAATGTTGGTAGAATTACTATCAGTATGCTAGGTAAAAGGACACGTGCAATTAATATGGCATTTTATTGTGGCATTGTTGTGCTCTCCAGGTGCTTTGTCAAGCCATTACAAACAGTACAGGGACACAGAGGGATATATAGGTAGCAGTGTGCAGTGAAACAGCATAAGCACTGCAGTAGGATAACTGGCCCATGCTGTTGGTAGTACTAGTAGTAGTAATAGTGAGAAGTAGGGAGGTAGAAGAGGCTTTGAATTTTAAAGGCTTGAGCATCCAGCAGGTTGTGTGAGTATGTTAGATAGGGGTGAATGGAGAACAGGGTTTTTTAATGAGCATGCTATTGGAGTGTGAGCAGAATAACTTTTATGAAGAGTGCTTTGTCAAGCCATTACAAACAGTACAGGGACACAGAGGGATATATAGGTAGCAGTGTGCAGTGAAACAGCATAAGCACTGCAGAAGGATAACTGGCCCATGCTGTTGGTAGTACTAGTAGTAGTAATAGTGAGAAGTAGGGAGGTAGAAGAGGCTTTGAATTTTAAAGGCTTGAGCATCCAGCAGGTTGTGTGAGTATGTTAGATAGGGGTGAATGGAGAACAGGGTTTTTTAATGAGCATGCTATTGGAGTGTGAGCAGAATAACTTTTATGAAGAGATACAGGGAAACCAGTTAGCTGGTGGGAAGGGCAGTGCTCTGAAGGAGGGGTGGGAAGTTGCAGCATGATGTTGATGATGATTCCAGTTGGGAGTCAGCATATGCATTTTCTTTTCAACTGCTGTTTTCTTGTCTTCATATGGGATACCCTTCAGCATTTACTGTATGTATGTATATATGTACAGTACGTATATCTCAGTAGCCTTTCATTTTTTTCAGGTTCAGCCTGGTCACACTATTGTATTGATAAGCCCATTGACATTGGTAAATCTTTTACCTTATGATATACATTATGAAATGAAGGCAACAGAAAGCCATGGCAGAGTCAAGCCTGGAGAAGATGCTTGCCTACATTCTGTTGATCCCACACAGAGCATGTCATTGTCTATATGGACAGATACACTTCATTCATGTGGAGAGATCACTCTGAATCCTGCAACATCACCATATATGATGATCCTTAAACTTCAAGACATTCAGAAACGCTTCCTCTATGTTAATCTGAAAATTCGACCACAGTACGGAGGTGCTCTTAAGGTTAGTGGTCAACATATTTACAGTATAGCACAGTTAATTAATAATCTTTATTATTTGTTACAAAGCAAAGAACTTTATACTGTTTATCTTAAAATGTGCTGTACATGTTACATATTGGTTTCCTAACAATTGAATTTACAGGCTAAGAAGTGTTATCCTATCTCAGCTCTTTGGAAAGCTCAATCTTATCTAGGGTAAACTATGATTTCCCAGGATGTATGTTTATCTCTGCTTCTGTAGCTAAAAGTAAGTAATTACAACATTTTGACTAACATCCAGATACCTAATTCAGTGCTAGATGAAAAGAGGCAACAGATGAAGAGAGACTTGCCCATACTTTGCATTCCACCTTGCATTGAGTCCAAGTCCTTTATTTATGAGCCGAGGACCCTACCACTGAGTAAATTAGAAACTAAATGTATGCCTACCTTCAGTGAATTGGGTAATCTAAAAAAGACTAAAGCTAATAGACATTAGAATTTTTTTTCTGAAGGTAATAAAACAAAAAGTACGAAATTTGATTGAAAATTGACGAAGTTATGCTCTCGCAAATTTTGATGTGTCAGCGTTATTTATGCATCGGCAATTTTGCCGACTTTGACTCCCATTTTAGGCCAATTACATTATTCCAGTCGACCAAATTCTTAGTTATTTCACTAGTATTACTTCTATTCTATCGATTGAGCACAAGAAATCGCCCAGTCAACTGTTTCAACTACAAAATAAAGTGATTGGAAATTGGTAATTTAGCCAATTTAGCTCAAAGTTCAAAATATTCCAATTTCAAAATAGGTTGCAGAATAAACAATGCAGGCATTCCTGGCACTAAACTAACATTTCCTCTGTTCATTAGTTACGTTTTCAGTCTTTACAAATGAATTCCATTTTAATTTTTTATTCACATAATGAATTTTTATTCAAACCAAAAAATGGAAGATTTACTGTTATGCAATATTGTAATAATTGTAATAATTATGTTTGGCAATAGAGCAGGTGATCCACAATTAAACATTAAGATCAACACTACACCTATTGCTAGACATAATGAGGGCAAGTTCCTGGGCCTTCACCTTGACAGCAGCCTGAAATTCAGCACCCATATCCAACACATAACAAAGAAAGTGTCCAAAACTGTGGGGATCCTCTCTAAGATACGGTATTATGTACCACAATCAGCCCTACTCACACTATACTACTCACTCATCTATCCCTACCTCACATATGCCATTTGTGCATGGGGATCAACAGCAATTACCCACCTAAAGCCAATAATAACCCAACAAAAAGCCGCAGTAAGAATTATCACGCAATCCAACGCTAGGCAGCACACCCCCCTACTCTTCAAAGACCTAAACCTACTCACTGTTCAGAACATCCATACTTACTACTCTGCTATCTACATTTATAGAACCATTAATTCCAACTTTAACCCTGAGCTAAAACACTTTCTTGACAGTTGTGACAGGACCCATAGACATAATACCAGACATAAACATCTCTTTGACATTCCTCGTGTCCGACTAAATCTATACAAAAATTCAATGCGCATAAAAGGGCCTAAAATCTGGAACTCCCTGCCTGAAAACTCTAGAACTGCAGACACAACCTCCATTTTCAAAAGCACCGTTAAAAAACACCTTATCTCACTTACGCACCCAACCGGTAGCTAACCATATGAAAACTACTTTATCTTGCACATATCCACAGCAAAATACACTTATTGATATCTGTGATTCCCCTTAATTTGCACAGGACTAACCAAAATTCTAATACAACTATTGCTTCATAATTCTTAAGCTAGTCATAAGTTTGCCTAAGACACTCCAATATAGAAACTGTATTATGCCAATACATCAACTTTACCATTAATATATAAACTAATTGTTAAATTCTTAAACTAATTGTTAAATTCTTAAACTAATTGTTAAATTCTTAAATGTTTAAATTCCAGTACCTCAATTTTGTAAACCTAGTTAATCACTACAATTACCTAACCTTACTATCTGTATAATCATTGTGTCGCTATTGAGTAAGACCTATCATAAGACTGCCTGAAAAGCCTAGGCATACCTAGGCATATTATTGGCCATCTTGTAATATCTACTTCATAAAATGTATAATTATAAGTACACCCCACCTTGTATATTACTAGAAATAAAGAATTTGAATTTGTTTACTCTTCAACATCGGCAAAAATGTAACATTTCCGCTACTTTGAGCTCAGTTTCAAGCCATTTCCAGTACTAAAACCAATCAAAATCATCTCTATATCTATAATATATCTTCCATTCTATCAAATGAGACCAAGAAATCGCAAATACAACTATAAAAAAATATACGAAAAAACACTGCAAACTCGCTGTTTTAATCGAAAATTACGGTTTCAGTTTTTTTTTCTCATTATGCACTGTGTGCTGCATGATTTGTTTTATGTAGTACACACTTACCACATAGATGTATTCTCTCATATCTAGGCCCAAATTTACCACTCAAAGCTTATCTGAGTGAGCTGAGCTCATGACGTAGAACTACGGTTTGGACTCAGAACTCAAAGCCGTAGAACTACGGCACGGACCCTGAAAGGGTTAAAGGGAAGAAAATGGATATCACTACTTTAACCCTTAAACGGTCCACACGTATATTTACGTTAGCACTCCTACTGCCCCAAACGTAATTTTACGTTTTATTTTTTCTGCCTCCAAATTTGGCACGATTGGCCTGAGATGCCTTGTCAGCATAGAATGGGTCTTAACACTCGGTGTGCGCCATATTAAAAAAATCTGGGACCACTTAGTACCTTGTGGGAGCACCAGTTAATTTAAGGGCCAGCTAGAGCAAACACTGCGGCATACACTATAGATTCACTGATGTCATATCCTATTAACACTCCCCTTTGAAGTGGAAAGTGATGTCAGCAGGCTGGCAGGCCAGCTGGCTGCCTCCCTGCATGGGGACCTGGCTGGCAAACAGCTGGTTGGCTAGCAGCTGGCTGGTCAGCTGGATACCTGATTGGCTGTCTATCTCTGTCTGTCTGTCTGTATCTATCTGTCTCTGTCTCTATCTCACAGGAACACATACGTAAATACAATTATACATAGTGTAAATTACCTAGGATAACTAAAAAAATCAAGACAAATTGTTATAATGTGCTTGTGATCTGCGTAATACCAGTTGGTTCTTGAGCTACTCTCTGAGACAAACAGACAGAAAGGAGACGACACACAGGCAGACAGAAAGACAGACACACAGACAGACAGATACAGACAGACAGACAGACAGGTTTGCATAACAAATAAAGGGAAGCAATGTAAGCTGTCAAATGTCATCATGGTAATTACTGGACTGATAAGAAGAGATAAGACTACGGCTCACCCTTCTCTGAAATGTCACTAGAGTCATTAGTGGAGATCAGATGAGATAAGGCAGCGACACAAATCTTATTATTATTATTATTATTATTATTATTATTATTATGCACTTATTATTATTATTAGTATTAGTATTATTATGCACTATTATTATTATTATTATTATTATTATTCACTATTATTATTATTACTTTTCATTGTATTATTAGATGAGATAGATTAAAGCGTATATCAACTTTATTATTATTCACTATATTATTATTATTATTATTATTAATTATTATTATTCATATATATTATTATTATTATTATTTTCAAATTTCAGTACTAATATTATGTCAGAACAATATTAGTTATGAAATCACAAGAACTATTCAAATTTATTAGTGTCAGAACAAAAATTAGCTATAAATCAAAGAACTAGATAAATTGTGATTATGAGAACATAAATTTATAAATAATAGAAAGGAAAAGGTATATGGCAGATTCTGAAGTGCGGATCTTGCTGTCAGGTGAGCATCCAGTGCCAACTTCTCCGCCTCATATCTCGGTAACTACTGTGCTCTTTATTTCTCTATAATTATTTTTTTTTTTTTTTTAAAAATTCGGGGCACTGCGCGAGGTAACGTAAATATACGTTTGGACCGTTTAAGGGTTAACAAAGCAATCAAGTGAAGCAAGCTAAAGGAGGTAACATTAGAGTTGAAGTTACTCAATAAGTACTTTACAATATCTGATAGAGAGAGAATATGAAAGAAAGGCAGGGTGACCCCAAAAAGAAAAATATTTGCCATCTCTTATTCCCAGACTACATCCAGAAGTTCACTGACAACATGATTCAAATGACTTGCTGAACTGCATTATTCCTGCCCAGCTTTCAAAAATGTATGCACACTACTTTCCACCTTAACATATCAAACCTGGTAAAGTGGTACCTCTACTTACAAGCAACTCCCAACTCGAACAATTATGTAAGTGTATTTTTGTAGGTGCTTTTGTAAGTGTATTTTTGGGGGTGTGAAATGGATTAACCTAATTTTCATTATTTCTTATGGGAAAAAATTCCTTTGGTATCAGCACTTGAATAGCCGTCTAGAACGAATTTTGCTTGTAAGTCGAGGTACCACTGTACAGTGGACCCCTGAGTTTCGTAAAAACTTCACTCCTGAAGTCTGCTCAAGTGCCATTACCGAACGAATTTACTACCTTAAGGAAAAATTTCACGTAGGTTAGTCTATTTCAGACCCCCAAAAATACACTTCCACAAGAACTTACAAAATTATACTTACATAATTGACGATTTCCGGGGTATTCGTTAACCGAGGGTCCACTGTATTTGCAATATTTGTTAAAAATAACTACAAGCTACATAAATAAAAATTTCACAACATTAGTAATGTCAAAACACTTGCTGTAGAAATCCAAAATGAAGGCATGCTTATAATAATAATAATAATAATATTGGGATATTGGCAATTTGGAGGGACTTCTAAACTCGTATCTGAGCGCCTCTGCAAAGACAGTGATTATGTATGAGTGATAGTGAAAGTGTTGAAGGATGATGAAAGTATTTTTCTTTCTTTTTGGGTTTTTCTTTTTTTTGGGTCATCCTGCCTCAGTGGGAAATGGCTGATGTGTTAAAAAATAATAATAATAATAATAATAATAATATTTATTTCTACAAGTATACGATAAAACGTTAATGCATACAGCCTTCCATTTAGCAGCACATTGGTGAGACAAGAATTTTAAAAGATAATTGAGGACAGTAATTATGTATGAATGATGGTGAAAGTATTAAACGAGGATGAAAGTTTTTTCTTTCTTTTTGGGTTTTTCTTTCTTTTTGGGTTACCCTGCCTCAGTGGGAAACAGCCAACATATTAAAAAAAAAATTGAGGACATAATAAATATACTATATAACTTACTGAAAAGTGATAATGAAAAAACAGTACAGTGGTCCCTCGGTTTTCGCCGAAAATTCGTTCCAGAATGCTGCTCAAGTGCCATTACCGAACGAATTTACTTCCTTAAGAAATAATGTCATGTAGGTAAGTCTATTTCAGACCCCCAAAAATACACTTGCAACAGCACTTACGAAAATACACTTACGTAAATGTTCGAGTTTGGAGATGCACGAAAACTGAGGGACCACTGTAATTATTCCGATTGAAAAAGGAAAATATCAATTACGACAGGGCATACCTCGTTCATCACTGGAAGTTGATTCAAAGACCTCTTACCAGACACAGCAGTAACATCATGGAATCATGTTACAATACAGAGAATATTTTTTACTTTTATTTATAGTAAATAGTTTTTGTAACTGATAGACCTTCCTACATGATTGATCACCGCTATTACTACTATGTACTTCATTGCACATCAAACCTGACACTATTTAATAACCAGAGAATTAAATTTTCTCTAGCGAGCCCCTCTCATGTTCCCATAAACAATGGAACCTAAAGAACTTGACCTAACCTAACAAAGGAAGATACTAGTGAAAAACATATACTGCGTACTGCTGATACTGCTGCAACTCACTTCGCTCCCAAGTTGAAAATGGAATGGACAACGAACCATACACAAGCTACAGCAGCACTGTAGGGGGCCTACTGGCCCTTGCCACACCAAGGGTAAATAATTTTTCTTTGCAAATGTGTACATATCTTATTTGTTTTACTGTTTATTGTACAATGGACCCTTGGTTTTTGCGAGTCTCAGTTTTCGTGAACTTTGGTTATCGGCAACTTTTTTCATCAAAATATAGCCTTGGTTTTCATGATTTCCCTTGGATTTTGGCGGTCGAATGGAACATGTCCCACTCGCGCGCACACAAAGCCTCCCACAGACGCATTCAGAGTCAGTTTGGCATTATTTATCGGCGAGTGAACCTAACCCTGCGAGGTCATATGAATAACCCACCATGGGCCCAAAGAAAGCTCCTAGTGCCAGCCCTATGGTAAAGAAGGTGAGAAACACGACAGAATTCAAGAAAGAAATCGTAGCAAAGTACCAAAGTGGAGGAGGAAGAGAGAGGGGAGAATATGCCTTCAGTGATTCTACGAAATGTATGATACTAAAGCAGCAAGAGTCAATAAAGGTTATAGCATAAGCCAGCAATAAAGTGTAGCATTAACAGTGTAGCAAGTAAGTTAAGCCATTAATCGATAGAAAAGGGACTGCACGAAACTAACTCCTCCAATGTTATTGGAGGTATATAGGGCCACTGACAATGCCACCCTAAACCAATCCCAGCATCTCCAAGGTAAGTGTAAATACAGTGGACTCATGCCTAACGAGCACCCCGGAAATCATACAATTATGTAAGTATAATATTGTAAGTGCTTGTGGAAGTGTATTTTTGGGGGTCTGAAATAGACTAACCTTTTTTTTTTTTTTTTTTTTTTTATTAACACATCGGCCGATTCCCACCAAGGCAGGGTGGCCCGAAAAAGAAAAACTTTCATCATCATTCACTCCATCACTGTCTTGCCAGAAGGGTGCTTTACACTACAGTTATAAAACTGCAACATTAACACCCCTCCTTCAGAGTGCCGGCACTGTACTTCCCATCTCCAGAACTCAAGTCCGGCCTGCCGGTTTCCCTGAATCCCTTCATAAATGTTACTTTGCTCACACTCCAACAGCACGTCAAGTATTAAAAACCATATGCCTCCATTCACTCCTATCAAATACGCTCACACATGCTTGCTGGAAGTCCAAGCCCCTCGCACACAAAACTTCCTTTACCCCTCCCTCCAACCTTTCCTAGGCCGACCCCTACCCCGCCTTCCCCCCACTACAGATTTATACACTCTCGAAGTCACTCTGTCTCGTTCCATTCTCTCTACATGTCCAAACCACCTCAACAACCCCTCCTCAGCTCTCTGGACAATCGTTTTGGTAATCCCGCACCTCCTCCTAATTTCCAAACTCCGAATTCTCTGCATTATATTCACACCACACATTGACCTCAGACATGACATCTCCACTGCCTCCAGCCTTCTCCTCGTTGCAACATTCATCACCCATGCTTCACACCCATATAAGAGCGTTGGTATAACTATACTCTCATACATTCCCTCTTTACTTCCATGGACAAGGTTCTTTGTCTCCACAGACTCCGAAGTGCTCCACTCACCCTTTTCCCTCATCAATTCTATGATTCACCTCATCCTTCATAGACCCATCCGCCGACATGTCCACTCCCAAATATCTGAATACATTCACCTCCTCCATACTCTCTCCCTCCAATCTGATATCCAATCTTTCGTCACCTATTCTTTTTGTTATCCTCATCACCTTACTCTTTCCTATATTCACTTCCAATTTTCTTCTTTTACACACCTACCAAATTCATCCACCAACCTCTGCAGCTTCTCTTCAGAATCTCCCAAAAGCACAGTGTCATCAGCAAAAAGCAACTGTGACAACTCCCACTTTGTATTTGCTTCTTTATCTTTTAGCCCAACACCTCTTGCCAAGACCCTCGCATTCACTTCTCTTACAACCCCATCTATAAATATATTGAACAACCACGGTGACATCACACATCCTTGTCTAAGGCCCACTTTTACTGGGAAATAGTCCCTTCCCTCCTACACACTCTAACCTGAGCCTCACTATCCTCATAAAAACTCTTCACTGCTTTCAGTAACCTTCCTCCTATTCCATACACCTGCAACATCTGCCACATTGCCCCCTATCTACCCTATCATACGCCTTTTCCAAATCCATAAATGCCACAAAACATCTTTACCCTTATCCAAATACTGTTCACCTATATGTTTCACTGTAAACACTTGGTCTACACACCCCTACCTTTCCTAAAGCCCCCTTGTTCATCTGCTATCCTGCTTTCTGTTTTACTCTTAATTCTTTCAATAATAACTCTACCATACACTTTACCAGGTACACTCAACAGACTTATTCCCTATAATTTTTGCACTCTCTTTTGTCCCCTTTGCCTTTATACAAAGGAACAATACACGCTCTCTGCCAATCCCTAGGTACCTTACCCTCTTCCATACATTTATTAAATAATAGCACCAACCACTCCAAAATTATATCCCCACCTGCTTTTAACATTTCTATCTTTATCCCATCAATCCCAGCTGCCTTACCCCTTTCATTCTACCCACTGCCTCACGAACTTCCCTACACCCACAACTGGCTCTTCCACACTCCTACAAGATGTTATTCCTCCTTGCCCTACACACGAAATCACAGCTTCCTGTCTTCATCAACATTTAACAAATCCTCAAAATATTCTCTCCATCTTCCCGATACCTCTAACTCTCCATTTAATAACTCTCCTCTCCTATTTTTAACTGTCAAATCCATTTGTTCTCTAGGCTTCCTCAACTTATTAATCTCATTCCAAAACTTTTCTTATTTTCAACAAAATTTGCTGATAACATCTCACCCACTCTCTCATCTGCTCTCTTTTACATTGCTTCACCACTCTTTTAACCTCTCTTTTCTCTCCATATACTCTTCCCTCCTTGCATCACTTCTACTTTGTAAAAACCTCTCATATGCTAACTTTTCTCCCTTACTACTCTCTTTACATCATCATTCCACCAATCGCTCCTCTTCCTCCCGCACCCACTCGCCTGTAACCACAAACTTCTGCTGAACACTCTAACACTACATTTTTAAATCTACCCCATACATTTTCGACCCCATTGCCTACACTCTCACTAGCCCATCTATCCTCCAATAGTTGTTTATATCTTACCCTAACTGCCTCCTCTTTTAGTTTATAAACCTTCACCTCTCTTTTACTTACTGATTCTATTTTCCTTGTATCCCATCTACCTTTTACTCCCACTGTAGCTATAACTAAAAAGTGATCTGATATATCTGTAGCCCCTCTATAAACATGTACATCCTGAAGTCTACTCAACAGTCTTTTATCTACCAATACATAGTCCAACAAACTACTGTCATTACGCCCTACATCATATCTTGTATACTTATTTATCCTCTTTTTCTTAAAATATGTATTACCTATAACTAAACCCCTTTCTATACAAAGTTCAATCAAAGGGCTCCCATTATCATTTACACCTGGCACCCCAAACTTACCTACTACACCCTCTCTGCATGTTTCTCCCACTTTAGCATTTAGGTCCCCTACCACAATTACTCTCTCATTTGGTTCAAAAGTTCCTATACATTCGCTTAACATCTCCCAAAATCTCTCTCTCTCCTCTACACTCCTCTCTTCTCCAGGTGCATACACGCTATTATGACCCACTTTTCGCATCCGACCCTTATTTTAATCCACATAATCCTTGAATTTACACATTTATATTCCCTCTTTTCCTTCCATAACTGATCCTTCAACATTATTGCTACCCCTTCCTTAGCTCTAACTCTCTCAGATACTCCTGACTTAATCCCATTTATTTCTCCCCACTGAAACTCGCCTACCCCGTTCAGCTTTGTTTCGCTTAGGGCCAGGACATCCAACTTCTTTTCATTCATAACATCGGCAATCATCTCTTTCTTATCATCCGCACTACATCCACGCACATTCAGACAACCCAATTTTATAAAGTTTTTCTTCTTCTCGTTTTTAGTAGATTTGTACAGGAGAAGGGTTACTAGCCCATTGCTCCGGCATCTTAGTCGCCTCATACGACACGCATGGCTTACGGAGGAAACATTCTTTTCCACTTCCCCATGGACAATAGAGAAAATAAAAAGAACAAGAGCTATTAAGAAAAAGAAGAAAAACCTAGATGTGTGTATGTATATATATGCATGTGTATGCCAGTGTAGTGTGACCTAAAGTGTAAGTAGAAGTAGCTAGATATACCTGTTTTCCAGCGTGTTTATGAGACAGAAAAAAGACACCAGCAATCCTACCATCATGTAAAACAGTTTCAGGTTTCTGTTTCACAGTCACCTGGCAGGACGGTAGTACCTCCCTGGGTGGTTGCTGTCTACCAACCTCTACCTAATACCAACCTACTAGACTAACCTACGTGACATTATTTCTTAAGGGAGTAAATTCGTTCGGTAATGGCACTTGAGCAGGCTTCTGGAATGAATTTTGCTTGTTACTCGGGGGTCCACTGTATAATGTATGCCCCTTACCAAGATATGGTTCCATCATTGTTCTAACCACATCACCAGAGATACCCAATAACTTCCTGGTATCTTGCAATGTACGTATTAGTTCCAGTGTACACAATAATATCCAATACAATACCACTGTAGCAATCACAAAGTACAAACAACTTTATACCAAAGCGTTTCCTCTTGCTTGGTATATACCTACTGCTTGAACAACAATCTACCTTTGAACAAAATCAAAGACTCATCAATAACAAGCTTCCTGAAGGGATAAAAATACATAGAGAATTTCTGTTTCAGATACATACACACATTCCTAATCTTATATAACCTGTCATTTCTGTCAGGCCTGGTTTTGTCTGAGAAATGTAGCATACATAATAGTAACAGAAATCAATTCACTGGTATTATATCACTGAAAGCTGGGGTTGAAATCAGGTGGTCTGTCGACCAGTATGATTTGACACTGTGCTTATACACATGTAGTGTAAGCATTATTGTTGCAAAGAAAAGATACATCTCAGCCACAGTTGTCTCCTTCCACTGGTGTAGGCGTGATCCTGGTGAAAGAATTGTGTTTGCCATGGTGTAATCGAAATATGTGTTACTTTCCCTAACAATAATTTCCATCAGGGGTTCATCAAAGAATAATTCAAAACATTCCAGTTCAGTGGCATTGTTCCCAAGTGTACAAGATGGCCATATTCCACTTTGAGTTTCATCAAAGTGATGGGGATTGGGAACAAAATTGGCACCTTGCTGCCAATCCCAAATGCGGTCTGCTGGTGGGTACTGGATATTGACAGGTGGTTGTGGTTGTGGAGGTTGTGGTTGTGCAGGTTGGTGTGGTGGGTGGGTGAGGGTGGGCTTTATTGTAGCTGCACTAGTCAGCATCTTGGCTACCAGCATGAGACGCTGCTGGTGCCTCATGGTGCATGGCACCACCACCATCTGATGATGCATGCACATTATCCATCCCAATTGTAACAGTATCATTGTCATTTTCACTATCTGTTCCTGTTGTATGGCCACGGGATGTACTAAGAGATGTACTCCTTCCCCTTGGAATAGCATATGGCACACTACCAGAACACATGTAGCATCATATATACTGATGCTTCACTGGAGAATATTCCACTTCACTCTCGCTATTGGAACTGTATTCAAGAGCTTGGATATCATAATCACTTGCACTCATCACCACTGCTCACATCTGTATCCTGGACACGGGAAAACATGAGTCTCCTCTTTCATTCTGGTAAAACTGAATGTGAACAAGACGGCCCAGCCCCAGAGGTGGAAGGTTGAGGGTCGTCTGGGTTTTCATAACTATTACCAGTATCCTGGGCATTACTTTCGGTCACAAACTCCTCAAAACCATAAAATTCACCTTCACTGACACTTCCATCTGTGTTTGAACTATTACTTGGGAACAGAAGAGTCCCAATTCGCCGGGGAGTGAGGAGTTTCTTACAGCAAGGCATGGTAAACAAGGCGTACTGAAATGGCATTCCCATAATGCAGTGCAGGTGCCCCAATTTTTTTCCTACTGCGCACACTGACCACGCAGACCCATTCTCTTACATGTAGGCCTACCAGCTTTCTCCCGCTCGATTTGAAGCCGCTAGAATTTTGGCGTAGTATTACAGGACCAACACTGGCTCTCAAGCCGTAATACTACGGAACCAACACTGAAAGAGTTAATAAACTGGCTATGTATATTTGACTTCTCAGTACTTGTTACCAGAAACTCTAAAAATTGTCATGTTCTTGCTTCTCCCTATTAAACTATAGTTTGTAGGCTTTCTTACTTTTTTTTTTTTCTTTGCAGGTGATTGTGTATGCAGGATACTGGTTGATCAACAAAACAGGCCTGCCTCTTATCTTCAAACAGGAAGGAGTATCATCTGATGCTGCTGGTATGCCCATTACTTGTTAATTTATAAATAAATATTTTGTTTTCATGTACTACGTACTTTTCCATTCTTTAAGTCATGCCTACAGGAAGTAATTATTCCTTGCCTCAGAAATAGTCGCACTATATATTCCTGAATGATTCCTGATGACACCAAAATAGGCCGTCCAATTCATTCTACTGAGGACATTAGAGCACTCCAGGATGATTTCAATACATAGATTGATGCAGTGGTCGGAGAAGTGGCAGATGCAGTTTAATACTATAGACAAATGCAAAGTTCTAAATGTTGGACAGGAAAATAACCATGCCACATATAAACTAAATAATGTAGATCTTAATATTACGGATTGCAAAAAGGATTTAGGAGTTCTGGCTAGCAGTAATCTGAAACCAAGACAACAGTGCATAAGTGTTCACAATAAAGCTAACAGAATCCTTGGCTTCATATCAAGAAGTATAAATAATGGAAGTCGTCAGGTTGTTCTTCAACTCTATATATCTTTGGTTGGGCCTCATTTAGATTATGCTGCGCAGTTTTGGTCACCGTATTAGAGAATGGATATAAATGCTCTGGAAAACATACAAAGGAGGATGATAAAGTTGATCCCATGTATCAGAAATCTTCCCTATGAGGATAGACTGAGGGCCCTGAATCTGCACTCTCTAGAAAGGCAGAGAGTTAGGGGGATATGATTAAGGTGTATATGTAAATGGAAAACAGGAATTAATAAAGGGGATGTAAATAGCTTGCTAAAATATCTAGCATAGACAGGACTTGCAGCAATAGTTTTAAGTTGGAAAAATTCAGATTCAGGAAGGATATAGGAAAGCACTGGTTTGGTAATAGAGTTGTTGATGAGTGGAACAAGCTCCCAAGTACTGTCATAGAAGATAAGATGTTGTGTCATTTTAAATATGGGTTGGATAAATACATGAGTGGGTGTGGGTGGGTGTGAGTTTGACCTGACTAGCTTGTGCTACTAGGTCAGATGTCATGCTCCTTCCTTAAGTGAATGTGACCTGACCTGACTAGGTTATGGCATTGGCTTTAGCCGGTGGGAGAACTGGACCTGCCTCGCATGGGCCAGTAGGGCTGCTGCAGTGTTCCTTCTTTCTTATGTTCTTATATACCCATGGAGTGAATGATGAAAGTTTTTCTTTTTTGGGCAACCCTGCCTTGGTGGGAAACGGCCGATGTGTTAATAAAAAAAACTAAAACCAATTGCCACTCCTTTTTGAGCACAGGCACTGCCCTTTTCACCTCCAGGACTCAAGTTTGGCTAATTTGTTTTCCTGAATGTCTTCATAAATGTTACCTTGCTCACACTTCAACAGCACAGGCATTAAAAACCACTTGTTTCCATTCACTCCTATCTAACATGTTTAATGATATCTTTGAAAATTTCTTTATTAAATTGACAAGCTTTATGGTAATTGACTACAGTATCAGTGCTTTAGCTTACTCTAATTATTTTTATTTTTTATATAGGTCAAGACAAGGAACATGAAGTTGCTCGCTGTGCAGCCCCATTACTCTTTTCTTTTACTGATCGTGATGCCAGTCCCATGCTGATTGCTCGAGTTGGTAGCCAGTTACATCCAGATTCACGTCCACAGGTAAGAATGTTGTTAAATTTTTCTTTGCTCAAGTATTCAGTTTAAGGTAATCTTCATTGAGGTAATCTTTATTTTCTATTTTTGAATGATTTAAGAAAACAGCAACAAATTTACTTCATAAGAGGCAAAAGATTTACTTCTGAAAATGGATGTACATACAGTTTTACAGTATCCTTTTTTGCCCCTTTCCAACTGTTAGGATTGCTTAACTTTATTTGTTAATAAAAACAATTCCACAGCTTTACTTTTAACCCTTAAACTGTCCACACGTAGATATACATTTACTCGCGTATCTGACCGAATATTTTGAGAAAAAAATAAATTGTTCTTTTTGTTTAAAATGAAGAGTGCATTTTGTTTGTCATTCCCAAATTTTGTAATACTGCACACACTGAGTACACAGACCCATTCTCTAATCTCTAGGCAACTCAGGCTTATCATGGCAAGGTTAAAAGCATTTGAAAAAAAACGTAGATCTACGTTCGGAGCAGTGGACAGTTTAAGGGTTAATTACTGTAATATTATAAGTAAACTGTTTACTACTACAGCCTCTCCTCACTTACTGACGTACTCGTTTACCGACAACTCGGAGTTAGGACGGGCTCTCTAACAAGTCAGTATTGTATGTCGTATGAGAACTTGGGTCATGGAAATGGGCAGCACAGTGTCTCAGCGTCAAGCATCTCAATCTCATTACAGCCACTCAGTTCAATAGCTTTTAAAGTCTCCAAGACTACATCTTTGTACAAATTTGTACTTGATTGTGCACCCCATAGTACAAGATAGAAATACAGCAGTACTTGGAAGAGGAAAATGAAAAAGTTCATTGTAAAGGGGTTAGTGATGGGTACTCGGTATCAAACAATCTCCAAGACTACATATTTCGTCTATAAATTTGTACTTGATTGTGCACCCCATATTACAAGATAGAAGTGCAGCAGCACTTGGAAGAGGAAGGAGAGGAAAATGGAAGAAGTACAAAAGAAGTTCACAGTAAAGGGGTTAGCTGGTGTGTTTGTGTTTACATTCTCGGTCTCTCATGGCAGCTTAATTAAGAAATGATTAAACTCAGTGAACAAGATATGTCGAGGCTGATAATAATAATTTTTTTTTTTATTAACACATCGGCCGATTCCCACCAAGGCAGGGTGGCCCGAAAAAGAAAAACTTTCATCATCATTCACTCCATCACTGTCTTGCCAGAAGGGTGCTTTACACTACAGTTATAAAACTGCAACATTAACACCCTCCTTCAGAGTGCCGGCACTGTACTTCCCATCTCCAGAACTCAAGTCCGCCTGCCGGTTTCCCTGAATCCTTCATAAATGTTACTTTGCTCACACTCCAACAGCACGTCAAGTATTAAAACCATATGCCTCCATTCACTCCTATCAAATACGCTCACACATGCTTGCTGGAAGTCCAAGCCCTCGCACACAAAACTTCCTTTACCCCTCCCTCCAACCTTTCCTAGGCCGACCCTACCCCGCCTTCCCTCCACTACAGATTTATACACTCTGAAGTCACTCTGTCTCGTTCCATTCTCTCTACATGTCCAAACCACCTCAACAACCCTCCTCAGCTCTCTGGACAATCGTTTTGGTAATCCCGCACCTCCTCCTAATTTCCAAACTCCGAATTCTCTGCATTATATTCACACCACACATTGACCTCAGACATGACATCTCCACTGCCTCCAGCCTTCTCCTCGTTGCAACATTCATCACCCATGCTTCACACCCATATAAGAGCGTTGGTATAACTATACTCTCATACATTCCCTCTTTACTTCCATGGACAAGGTTCTTTGTCTCCACAGACTCCAAGTGCTCCACTCACCCTTTTCCCCTCATCAATTCTATGATTCACCTCATCCTTCATAGACCCATCCGCCGACATGTCCACTCCCAAATATCTGAATACATTCACCTCCTCCATACTCTCTCCCTCCAATCTGATATCCAATCTTTCGTCACCTATTCTTTTTGTTATCCTCATCACCTTACTCTTTCCTATATTCACTTTCAATTTTCTTCTTTTACACACCCTACCAAATTCATCCACCAACCTCTGCAACTTCTCTTCAGAATCTCCCAAAGCACAGTGTCATCAGCAAAAAGCAACTGTGACAACTCCCACTTTGTATTTGCTTCTTTATCTTTTAGCCCAACACCTCTTGCCAAGACCTCGCATTCACTTCTCTTACAACCCCATCTATAAATATATTGAACAACCACGGTGACATCACACATCCTTGTCTAAGGCCCACTTTTACTGGGAAATAGTCCCTTCCCTCCTACACACTCTAACCTGAGCCTCACTATCCTCATAAAAACTCTTCACTGCTTTCAGTAACCTTCCTCCTATTCCATACACCTGCAACATCTGCCACATTGCCCCCTATCTACCCTATCATACGCCTTTTCCAAATCCATAAATGCCACAAAAACATCTTTACCCTTATCCAAATACTGTTCACCTATATGTTTCACTGTAAACACTTGGTCTACACACCCCTACCTTTCCTAAAGCCCCTTGTTCATCTGCTATCCTGCTTTCTGTTTTACTCTTAATTCTTTCAATAATAACTCTACCATACACTTTACCAGGTACACTCAACAGACTTATTCCCCTATAATTTTTGCACTCTCTTTTGTCCCCTTTGCCTTTATACAAAGGAACAATACACGCTCTCTGTCAATCCCTAGGTACCTTACCCTCTTCCATACATTTATTAAATAATAGCACCAACCACTCCAAAATTATATCCCCACCTGCTTTTAACATTTCTATCTTTATCCCATCAATCCCAGCTGCCTTACCCCCTTTCATTCTACCCACTGCCTCACGAACTTCCCCTACACCCACAACTGGCTCTTCCACACTCCTACAAGATGTTATTCCTCCTTGCCCTACACACGAAATCACAGCTTCCCTGTCTTCATCAACATTTAACAAATCCTCAAAATATTCTCTCCATCTTCCCGATACCTCTAACTCTCCATTTAATAACTCTCCTCTCCTATTTTTAACTGTCAAATCCATTTGTTCTCTAGGCTTCCTCAACTTATTAATCTCATTCCAAAACTTTTTCTTATTTTCAACAAAATTTGCTGATAACATCTCACCCACTCTCTCATCTGCTCTCTTTTACATTGCTTCACCACTCTTTTAACCTCTCTTTTTCTCTCCATATACTCTTCCCTCCTTGCATCACTTCTACTTTGTAAAAACCTCTCATATGCTAACTTTTTCTCCTTACTACTCTCTTTACATCATCATTCCACCAATCGCTCCTCTTCCCTCCGCACCCACTTGCCTGTAACCACAAACTTCTGCTGAACACTCTAACACTACATTTTTAAATCTACCCCATACATTTTCGACCCCATTGCCTACACTCTCACTAGCCCATCTATCCTCCAATAGTTGTTTATATCTTACCCTAACTGCCTCCTCTTTTAGTTTATAAACCTTTACCTCTCTTTTACTTACTGATTTCTATTTAAATATAATTAATAATCACTCTGGGGCGCTTTAAATGTCATACGTATTTCGTATGACGATTGTTATTATCATTAATTATTATTATTATTATTACATTCTCTTTGTCTCTCATTGCAGCTTAATAAATGATCAAACTCATTGAACAAGGTATGTATGTGGATGGTAATAATACGTAAAATATAATAATAATAATACAGTGGACCCCGAGTTTCGTAAAACTTCACTCCTGAAGTCTGCTCAAGTGCCATTACCGAACGAATTTACCCCCTTAAGAAAAAATGTCACGTAGGTTATTCTATTTCAGACCCCCAAAAATACTTTTCCACAAGCACTTACAATATTATACTTACATAAATGTACGATTTCCGGGGTTTACGAAACTCGGGGGTCCACTGTAATAACAATCGCTCTGGAGTGGTTTAAATGTCAGCTACCAAACCTGTACAAAATACGTTTGACATTTAAACTGCTCCAGAGCGATTGTTTATTTTATGATTATTATTATTTTTATTATTATTATTATTATTTTTTTTTTTTTTCAACAAGTCGGCCGTCTCCCACCGAGGCAGGGTGACCCAAAAAGAAAGAAAATCCCCAAAAAGAAAATACTTTCATCATCATTCAACACTTTCACCACACTCATACATAATCACTGTCTTTGCAGAGGAGCTCAGATACGACAGCTGAGAAAAGTCCCCCCCCAGCTGTCACTATCTCAGACCCCTCCTTTAAAGTGCAGGCATTGTACTTCCCATTTCCAGGACTCAAGTCCAACTAAATCAATTAACTGGTTTCCCTGAATCCCTTCACAAAATGTTACCCTGCTCACACTCCAACAGATCGTCATGTCCCAAAACCATTCGTCTCCATTCACTCCTATCTAACAGCTCACACATGCTTGCTGGAAGTCCAAGCCCTCGCCCACAAAACCTCCTTTACCCCTTCCTCCAACCTTTTCTTGGACGACCCCTACCCCGCCTTCCTTCCCTACAGATTTATACGCTCTCCAAGTCATTCTACTTTGATGCATTCTCTCTAAATGACCAAACCACTTCAACAACCCCTCTTCAGCCCTCTGACAAATACTTTTAGTAACTCCACACCTTCTCCTAATTTCCACATTCCGAATTTTCTGCATAATATTTACACACACATTGCCCTTAGACAGGACATCTCCACTGCCTCCAGGCTCCTCCTCGCTGCAGCATTTGCAACCCATGCTTCACACCCATATAAGAGTGTTGGTACCACTATACTTTCGTACATTCCCTTCTTTGCCTCCATGGATAACGTTTTTGTCTCCACAGATACCTCAATGCACCACTCACCTTTTTTCCTTCATCAATTCTATGGTTAACCTCATCCTTCATAAACCCATCCACTGACACATCAACTCCCAAATATCTGAAAACATTTACTTCTTCCATAATCCCTCTCTCCAATGTGATATCCAATTTTTCTTTATTTAAA
>WNWK01006173.1:95545-109315 GCA_009830355.1 Cherax destructor | reverse complement strand
ATTGGTGTTCTGCGAATTGGTCATTTTACTGGTCAATTAAGCTGTTCTGATTGTCAGTTTGTTAGAGAAGTTCAGTCGGACACTATTTGAGTCGAGTCTTAGTTACCAGGAGCACTCATACACACTTATATTTGTATATATTGTAATTACTGCCATTATACCTGATGGTACTTCTGAGTCATATATATATATATATATATGTGCCCTCAGCACAGTCTTATTGTATATGAGAGCAGTGTAGGAGCTACCCTCCTAATTCATAACTTAATAAACATCCTTATTATATGTACATTTATTTACTTTGAAACCCTAGACACTAACTGGTTTAATAAACATATTAAATTTTATGCTTTGGTTAGTACCCTACTAGTTGTAATCCTCTTAAAGCTTATTGAATATGTCTGATAACTGGACCAGGATACTGACTTTGTTGCAAAACCCCAGTAACAGGCTGGATGCTAGAAGGGCTATCCTTTCTAGTGTTCACTGGAGATGCCTATTATTAATAGATATCGTGTCATTTTGTAACAGTGGAATAATATAATTGGCCTAAAATGGGAGTCAAAGTCGGCAAAATCGCCGATGCGTAAATATCGCTGACTATCAAAATTCGCGAGAGCATAATTGTCAATTTTCAATCAAATTTCGTACTTTTTGTTTTATTACCTTCAGAAAAAGATAAGAATTTTTTTTTTTTGAAAATTCTTGGACACTGGCACACCCCTTCAAAAAATGGCCTTGGACCCTGAAAGGGTTAAGAAGGTTACCAAATAAACAAAAATATCTATAAAATTCATTTTTCTAAATGTTTTATTGATCATTACAAAAAACTCATTAGCAGATAAAGTCAGTCACTGATAATTACATTATTACTTTACTATGTATCCAGTCAACTGTATTACCTGCCAGTGATATTAATAATAATATTAATAATAATCAATCTTTTCCTTAATTAAGCTTTACACTTCATTGAAACAATTAAAAAATGGAGAAATGATAATAATTATGATGATGATAATTAATATTTTAATGGTTGGAAATTATGGCATTTTTAATGTCATGTTGCCTGTGGCTAACCTACTGCTTTACTTTTTTCATTTATTCTTTCCTTCATTCATTTATCCTCTCATTTATTCTCTTCAATTTCTTTCATTTCTTCACTTATTCTCTAATTCTTTCATTTGTTCTTCTCTTCATTCACTTCTTTTACTGCTTCATTCATCAAGTCTTGACATAACAAAACTATGGAAGAGGTCATCCAACAGATCAGTTGATGCAGTAACAATTATCAAAGCAATCACAATCACTATCCTCAACAATCACCACCACAGTAACCACAATCATCACTATTCTCAACAATCACCACAACCATTACTATCCTCAACAATCACCAGCCACCACCATGCTCTCTATTAGTCAGCTAAATTGTGGGTTTGAACAATAACACAATGTTAAGTTGAAGGCAACATCAAACTAATTCAACACAAGACAATCACTAGTAAATTCAACACAAAACAATCACTTGAAAATTCAACACAAAACAATCACTTGTAAATTTAATCTTACAATTAGTGACAAATTCTTGCAAAATGTTTTATTCTTACTAAAAAAAAAAAAAAAATGCTTAAAATTCTACTTAAAAATATTGTATATATTATAAGGTTGACATGGTGAATTACATGTCCATATGGTAGTAAAGGTAATCTTGAATTACAAGCAGTCACAATTAATGACATTGTGGAGTTACGGCAGCAACTGCCACCAGTGTTGCTCTGTTATCATATATTGTCCACAGGTCCGGACAGTGAGTGGAGGAGGTACTGGAGTGTACAAGGTGGTAGAGTGGGCCAGGTAGTAGAATGGACCAGATGGAGTGGACCAGACCAGGTTTAGTGGCCAGGTGGTGGAGTGGACCAGGTGGTGGTCCACTACTTCATAACACTTCCCTCCTGCAGAAGATATAATACAAACAATTAGTAGAACAAACACCGAGGTTTAATGTTTGACAGTCAAGTAATGTTGTGCTTGATGAGTCACATGTGCAACACCTGGCGGGCTTTATTTTCAACATGTTTCATCGGTCATGTTACTGAATCAATACAGAAGTTACTAACAAGATGAGGTAATCAGTCCCTCCAATTAATAAGCAAAGTAGTGAGTTGATATTAGTGGCACATGTGTCTACATACAGGAGACTCAAACATATGATGACGTTCTAGTCTAACTCAGACCATTAATTATTTGTGATCAAAACATAGTTGTGAATTTCAGTCTCCTGTGTGTGGATTATTTGCGTATTGTCTACCTGGAAGTCGCCCCGGGGGTCATCGCCCGTGTGGTCCAGTCCTCGACCAGTTTGTGAGTATTGGATATCATACACACACAACCCGTGTGTTTGTATTGTTCCAGTCACGGTATTGTGCCTTTTTTTTTGTTATTTATTGGATATCATTATTGTTATAACAGTTTTGTGTTTGTGATGGTCTTTCATGGCAAGACACTGAGGAACAACTTTCTTAAACTCCCAACCTTAGTAGTTGTCGTGATATTAACACAACACTTGAAGCACCTAGGTCACTCAGCCAAACAACACATACGGTACAATACACACAATAAAAACAAGGATAAAATTAACAAAGTAAGGAACATAATCACTCAACACAAATACTGTCATAGCATGACCCTACATTGGTGAAGTAAGTGTGCTTCACTCTCTATGATCTGAGAAAGGTATTCAAGCATCTCATAAGCCCAGCCTCCTCTACCTCAAAGTTTTCCACAGCAATAACAGAGTGTGGCATGCATATTATGTAGTTAAATACCAGTTCTGAGAGTTTAAAGATAATCAGAAGAAACATTCACAAGTTATGGAAATTGTATATACCAAAGAGTGATTAAAACAAGTCAGAAGAATCATTCACAAATACAGTGGTCCCTCGAGTAACAAAAAAACTTCATCCCAGAAGCCTGCTCAAGTGCCATTACCGAACGAATTTACTCCCCTAAGGAATAATGTCACGTAGGTTAGTCTATTTCAGGCCCCCAAAAATACACTTCCACAAGCACTTACAATATTACCTGGATACACACACAACCCGCACATATAAAAGGGAGGAGCTTACGACGACGTTTCGGCCCGACTTGGACCATTTACAAAGTCACACTAACACACAGAGATGGAGGAAGGGGTATTTATAGGCAGGCAGACAGGGGAGGGTACAAGAGAGTGGGGAAATAATGGAGTAAGTAGTGGAAGTGGTAGTAGTAGTAATAGTAGTAGTGGAGACAGTCATATTCTAGGAAGGGAGCACTGCAATGAGGCTAGAGGCCCGCAAGGGTGGGCCGCTAGCGGGTTGTGTGTGTATCGTTCCAGTCACGGTATTGTGCCTTTTTTGTTAAATATTACCTGGAGTTTACCTGGAGAGAATTCCAGGGGTCAACGCCCCAGCGGCCCGGTCTGTGACAAGGCCTCATGTTGGACCAGAGCCTGATCAACCAGGCTGTTACTGCTGGCTGCACGCAGTCCAACGTACGAATCACAGCCTGGCTGGTCAGGTACCGACTTTAGGTGCCTGTCCAGTGCCTGCTTGAAGACAGCCAGGGGTTTGTTGGTAATCCCCCTGATGTATGCTGGGAGGCAGTTGAACAATCTTGGGCCCCTGACACTTATTGTGTTGTCCCTCAACGTGCTAGTGGCACCCCTGCTTTTCATTGGGGGATGTTACATCGCCTACCGAGTCTTTTGCTTTCGTAGGAAGTGATTCTTGTGTGCAAGTTTGGTACTAATCCCTCAAGAATTTTCCACGTGTATATAATAATGTATCTCTCCCGCCTGCGTTCTAGAGAGTACAGGTTTAGGAACTTCAAGCATTCCCAGTAATTGAGGTGGTTTATCGCAGTTATGTGTGCCGTGAAGGTTCTCTGCACATTTTCAAGGTCAGCAATTTCACCCGCCTTGAAAGGTGCAGTAAGTGTGCAGCAATATTCTAGCCTAGATAGAACAAGCGATCTGTAAAGTGTCAACATGGGCTTGGCATCCTTGGTTTTGAAGGTTCTCATTATCCATCCTGTCATTTTTCCAGCAGATGTGATTGCTACGGTGTTATGGTCCTTGAAGGTGAGATCCTCTGACATGATCACTCCCAGGTCTTTGACATTAGTTTTTCGCTCTATTGTGTGGTTGGAATTAGTTTTGTACTCCGATGAGATTTTAATTTCCTCACGTTTTCCGTATTTGAGTAATTGAAATTTCTCATCATTGAACTTCATATTGTTTTCTGCAGCCCATTTAAAGATTTGGTTTATGTCTGCTTAGAGTCTTGCAGTGTCTTCAACGGTGGACACTGTCATACAGATTCGGGTGTCATCTGCAAAGGAAGACACGGCACTGTGGCTTATATCCCTGTCTATGTCTGATATGAGGATGAGGAACAGGATGGGAGCGAGTACTGTGCCTTGTGGAACAGAGCTTTTCACAGTAGCTGCCTCAGACTTTACTCTGTTGACTACTACTCTTTGTGTTCTACTTGTTAGGAAATTATAGATCCATCTACCAACTTTTCCTGTTATTCCTTTATCACGCATTTTGTGTGCTATTACACCATGGTCACACTTGTCAAAGGCTTTTGCAAAGTCTGTGTATATAACATCTGCATTCTGTTTGTCTTCTAGGGCATCCAGGACCTTGTCGTAGTGGTCCAGTAGTTGGGACAGACAGGAGCGACCTGCTCTAAACCCATGCTGCCCTGGGTTGTGCAATTGATGGGTATCAACATGAGTGGCGATCTTGCTTCTTAGAACCCTTTCAAAAATTTTTATATGGGACGTTAGCGCTATTGGTCTGTAGTTCTTTGCTATTGCTTTACTGCCCCCTTTGTGGAGTGGGGCTATGTCTGTTGTTTTTAGTAACTGCGGGACGACCCCAGTATCCATGCTCCCTCTCCATAGGATGTTAAAAGCACGTGATAGGGGCTTCTTGCAGTTCTTGATGAACACGGAGTTCCATGAGTCTGGGCCTGGAGCGGAGTGCATGGGCATGTCATTTATTGCCTTTTCGAAGTCATTTGGCATTAGGGTGATGTCAGATAGGCATGCGTCTGTCAAGTTCTGTGGCACTCTCATAAAAAAATCATTTAGGTCTTCGATTTTCAGTCTGGTTAGCGGCTCTCATTTCCTTGCTGTCATCTGTGTAGGACCCATCCCGTTTAAGTAAGGGCCCAATACTGGTTGTTATTCTCGACTTTGATTTTGCATAAGAAAAGAAATACTTTGGGTTTCTTTCAATTTCATTTATGGCTTTTAGGTCTTCCCGTATTTCTTGATTCCTGTAAGATTCCTTTAGTTTTAATTCGATGTTTGCTATTTCTCTGACTAGTGTCTCCCTTCGTATTTCAAATATATTGGCCTCTTGTAGCCGCTTTGTTATTCTTTGCCTTCGCCTGTATAGGGAGCGCCTCTCTCTTCCTAGTTTTCGTCTGTTGCTGTTCCTGATGAAGCTCTTTCAGCTCTTCAGTGGTTAGGTCTACCCTGTGCTCCTCCATCAACTCTTCCACATCCTCACCACTCACCTCCATCCCCAGGGACTTGCCCAATTCCACAATAGAGTCCACAACAGGCACAGGGTTAGGGTCAGCATCAAATCCTTCAAAATCCCTCTGTTGGACACAACCTGGCCACAGTGGTCTCCAAGCAGAGTTCAAAGTCCTGGAAGTCACTCCCTCCCAAGCCTTACTTATAAGGCCTATGCAATGAACGATATTGAAGTGATCTTTCCAGAACTCTCTTAGGGTCAACTGAGTGTCTGAGGTCACTTGAAAGCACTTTTCAAACAATGCTTTTGTGTAGAGTTTTTTGAAGTTGGAAATGACCTGCTGGTTCATGGGCTGGATGAGAGGAGTGGTGTTAGGAGGCAAGAACTTCACTGTGATGAAACTGAAGTTGTCAGACAAACAGTCTTGCAAGTTGTGAGGATGAGCAGGAGCATTGTCCAGTAGCAAGAGGCACTTGAGTCCCAATTTCTTTTCCAGGAGATATTTCTTCACACTAGGGCCAAACACTCCAGTCAACCATTCCACGAAAAAGTCCTTAGTGACACATGCCTTGGCGTTAGCCTTCCAATGCACACACAAATTATTCCTGTTAACATTGTGTTTCTTGAAGGCTCTGGGATTTTTTGCGTGATACACCAGTAAAGGCTTCACTTTGAAATCACCACTGGCATTGGCACACATCATAAGAGTTAGCTTGTCTTTCATAGGCTTGTGTCCTTGCAGTGCCTTTTCCTCCTGAGTAATGAAGGTCCTGTTGGGCATTTTCTTCCAAAACAGGCCTGTTTTATCACAATTAAACACTTGTTGGGGTTCGAATTTTTCAGTGTCTATGAACCCCTGGAATTCACTCACAAACTTTTCAGCTGCACGTTTGTCTGAGCTGGCTGCCTCACCATGCCTCACAACACTGTGTATGCCACTACGTTTCTTAAACCTCTCAAACCAGCCTTTGTTGGCTTTAAAATCACTCGCCTCACCACTGGTTGCAGGCATTGTCTTGACAAGATCTGCGTGCAATTGCCTTGCCTTTTCACAAATTATCGCCGTGGAAATACTATCACCCACTATATATCCTTGGTGAGGCCTCATCTAGATTATGCTGCACAGTTTTGGTCACCGTATTACAGAATGGATATAAATGCTCTGGAAAACGTACAAAGGAGGATGACTAAGTTGATTCCATGTATCAGAAATCTTCCCTATGAGGATAGACTGAGGGCCCTGAATCTGCACTCTCTAGAAAGGCGTAGAATTAGGGGGGATATGATTGAGGTGTATAAATGGAAAACAGGAATAAATAAAGGTGATGTAAATAGCGTGCTAAAAATATCTAGTATTGACAGGACTCGCAGCAATGGCTTTAAGTTGGATAAATTCAGATTCAGGAAGGATATAGGAAAGCATTGGTTTGGTAATAGAGTTGTCGATGAGTGGAACAAACTCCCGAGTACAGTTATAGAGGCTAAAACGTTGTGTAGTTTTAAAAATAGGCTGGATAAATATATGAGTGGGTGCGGGTGGGTTTGAGTTGGACCTGACTAGTTTGTGCTACTAGGTCAGATGCCGTGCTCCTTCCTTAAGTGAATGTAACCTGACCTGGATGGGTCGGGGCATTGGCTTAAGTCGGTGGGAGATTTGGACCTGCCTCGCATGGGCCAGTAGGCCTGCTGCAGTGTTCCTCCTTTCTTATGTTCTTATCTGTTTTCATTGATCCACACCCCCAACAACTTCTCAACCTCATCCACTATTTTCAATCTATTTTTCGTTAACATATCAACCCCTTTTGCAACATTAGCTTCCTTGATTTCTTTTCTCTTTGCCAGGATAGAGGTGATAGTAGATTGGTTTTTTCTGTACATCCTGGCAAGCTCACTCACATGTATGCCACTCATATTTTTTAACAATCTCTTTCTTCAGTTCGATGGTGTTCCTCACTCTCTTTAGCAAAGGGGTGCCACTAGGAAGCTTCTTTGGACCCAAGGTGACTTATTTCACAGTGACAATCACTAACTCAGATCACAACATAATAGAAGTCCAGACATGCATGCGGGGAGCCCAAGATCAACAAAATGTGATCAGCCGTGAGGGAGCTTTCTCCAAATTCAACTTCAATAACAAAAACATAAGGTGGGACCAAGTAAACCAAGTCCTAAATGATATAAACTGGGAAGATTGCCTAAGCATCACGGATCCCAACCTATGTCTAGAACAAATTAACTCTGTGGTACTTGAGGTTTGCTCAAGGCAAATTCCCTTAAAGAAAAGGAGGAGAAGATGCAAACTAGAAAGAGAGAGGCGCTCCCTATACAGGCGAAGGCAAAGAATAACGGAGCGGCTACAGGAGGCCAATATCTCTGAAATACGTAGGGAGACAATAGTCAGAGAAATAGCAAACATCGAATTAAAACTAAAGGAATCTTACAGGAATCAAGAGACACAGGAAGAACTAAAAGCCATAAACGAAATTGAAAGAAACCCTAAGTATTTCTTTTCCTATGCAAAATCAAAGTCGAGAACAACAACCAGTATTGGGCCCCTACTTAAACGGGATGGGTCCTACACAGATGACAGCAAGGAAATGAGTGAGTTACTTAAATCCCAATATGACTCAGTCTTTAGCGAGCCACTAACCAGACTGAAAATCGAAAACCTAAATGATTTCTTTATGAGAGTGCCACAGAACTTGACAGACACATGCCTTTCTGACATCACCACGACGCCAAATGACTTCGAAAAGGCAATAAATGACATGCCCATGCACTCCGCTCCAGGCCCAGACTCATGGAACTCAGTGTTCATCAAGAACTGCAAGAAGCCCTATCACATGCTTTTAACATCCTATGGAGAGGGAGCATGGACACTGGGATCGTCCCGCAGCTACTAAAAACAACAGACATAGCCCCGCTCCACAAAGGGGGCAGTAAAGTAATAGCAAAGAACTACAGACCAATTGTGCTAACGTCCCATATCATAAAAATCTTTGAAAGGGTTCTAAGAAGCAAGATCGCCACCCATCTTGATACCCATCAATTGCACAACCCAGGACAGCATAGGTTTAGAGCAGGCCGCTCCTGTCTGTCCCAACTACTGCACCACTACGACAAGGTCCTGGATGCTCTAGAAGATAAACAGAATGCAGATGTTATATACACAGATTTTGCAAAAGCATTTGACAAGTGCGACCATGGTGTAATAACACACAAAATGCGTGATAAAGGAATAACAGGAAAAGTTGGTAGATGGATCTATAATTTCCTAACATGTAGAACACAAAGAGTAGTAGTCAACAGAGTAAAGTCTGAGGCAGCTACTGTGAAAAGCTCTGTTCCACAAGGCACAGTACTTGCTCCCATCCTATTCCTCATCCTCATATCAGACATTGACAGGGATATAAGCCACAGTGCTGTGTCTTCCTTTGCAGATGACACCCGAATCTGTATGACAGTGTCCACCGTTGAAGACACTGCAAGACTCCAAGCAGACATAAACCAAATCTTTAAATGGGCTGCAGAAAACAATATGAAGTTCAATGATGAGAAATTTCAATTACTCAGATACGGAAAACGTGAAGAAATTAAAATCTCATCGGAGTACAAAACTAATTCCAACCACACAATAGAGCGAAAACTAATGTCAAAGACCTGGGAGTGATCATGTCAGAGGATCTCACCTTCAAGGACCATAACAATGTAGCAATTGCATCTGCTCGAAAAATGACAGGATGGATAATGAGAACCTTCAAAACCAGGGATGCCAAGCCCATGTTGACACTTTACAGATCGCTTGTTCTATCTAGGCTGGAATATTGCTGCACACTAACTGCACCTTTCAAGGCGGGTGAAATTGCTGACCTTGAAAATGTGCAGAGAACCTTCACCGCACGCATAAGTGCGATAAACCACCTCAACTACTGGGAACGCTTGAAGTTCCTAAACCTGTACTCTCTAGAACGCAGGCGGGAGAGATACATTATTATATACACATGGAAAACTCTCGAGGGCTTAGTACCAAACTTGCACACAAAAATCACTCCCTACGAAAGCAAAAGACTCAGCAGGCGATGTAACATCCCTCCAATGAAGAGCAGGGGTGCCACTAGCACGTTGAGGGACAACACAATAAGTGTCAGGGGCCCAAGACTGTTCAACTGCCTCCCAGCATACATCAGGGGGATTACCAACAAGCCCCTGGCTGTCTTCAAGCAGGCACTGGACAGGCACCTCAAGTCGGTACCTGATCAGCCGGGCTGTGGTTCGTACGTTGGACTGCGTGCGGCCAGCAGTAACAGCCTGGTTGATCAGGCTCTGGTCCAACAGGAGGCCTGGTCACAGACCGGGCCGCGGGGGCGTTGACCCCTGGAATTCTCTCCAGGTAGACTAAACCAGAAATAAACAGGGTAAATTTATTGTGAAATGTTTGAAAGAGCGCGCTGGGTATTGTTCACTCAAGTGTAAACAACGCTAGATTGGCATCCTGCACGGCGAGGTGCGCAAATGCGGGCAGGCGGACAGGTCTGGTACGGACCGCTACACGAGGGAAACATGACCGAAAAAAGGAACCTAAACACGAAATAACCGATATATGGAAACACCGTTACACGAGGGACCACTGTATTTACATTATTTCTTATGGGAAATACTAGTTCGACTTTCGGCCAGTTCGAGTTGAGGCCTAGCTCCTGGAACAGATTACGGCCAATTATAGGGGTTCCACTGTAATTTTGAAAAAAATATCATAAATGGATTAAACAAAATGTCTATATTAACGTTTTATGCGCCTCAGAGTGATTATTATTGTGGCATCTTCAAGACTAATAACACACCCTTAGTGATTTTAATGTGTTCCTGCACACCAGCACAGGTGCAAGTTGTGGAGTTTAAAGCAGTTAAGTTCAGTGACAAAGTGCAGCATTAAATGTAGCATTAAAAGTGTAGCGATTAAGCGATAAAAAAAAGGACATAACGAAATAAACTCCTGACAGCATAAGCCGCTCTGCCTATCTTCTGCAAGGTATGTAAATGGTGTATGTACACCTGTTCATTTGTACATTATGGTTTTCTTATGAAAGAAGTGATCTAATGCAGTCAGCATTACAAACTCCGTTTTCTCTTATACTAACACGCCTGAAGGAGGAAAGAATGGGAAGATGTTTTCATAGCTGGAGCAAGAATGCCCACCACCACTGTCCTCCCCCGCCACCACATTCATAATGACATGCATATTTTATTCATTCTAGATTGTATATCAGGTTTTTATGTTATTTATATTGTTTATTATGTCATATTAGATGAATTGTGATAGATAAATAAGCTGTCAAGTTGATAATAGCATCATAGTGAAGTACTATTTTGTCATGCCTCCTGACAGCAGGAACGAATTAATTGGATTTACATTATTTCTTATGGGAAATATTGCTTCGAGTTTAGAAATAGCTCCTGGAAAGGATTACGTTCGAAACTTGGGGTTCCACTGTATATGCATTTATAAGTGAAACAACAACAACAACGGTGTTCCACTTTATGGCGGTAGCCTGGAACCTAACCAGCCGTATAAGTGGGGCCCTACTGTATATTAATTTTTGTTTGCAATACCAAATGCAGATTTTAGACCAAGAAATGTGGTAAAACTAGTAGAGGTGTGTGTATTGAGACTTTCATCAATTCACCTTTCATTCATTGTTCTTCGTGGCACTGTCTCTACTGCCAGATTCATCAACTTCCTCCTTCACAGCCTTCAACTGTCAAAAAAAAAAAAAAATTATACATTTTTTCTTCTGTTTTTATATCAGGGATACAGTAGGCCCCCACTTATATAGCAGGTTAGGTTCCAGGCTAGTGCCTTAACCCTTAAACTGTCCACACGTAGATATACGTTCATGTGCGTACTGCCCCGAACGTAGATCTACGTTTTATTTTTCATTCCTTCAAATTCAGTGTGATAGGCCTGAGTCGCCTAGACATGAGAGAATGGATCTGCGCCCTCAGTGTGCGCAGTATTAAAAAAATCTGGGACCACTTAGTACCTTGTGGGAGCACCAGTTCAATTGAGTGCCAGCTAGAGCAAATACTGTGGCAAACACCAGGGATTCACTGATGTCATGTCACATTAACACTCCCCTTATAAGAGGAAAGTAAAAATAGGTTAGATAAATATATGAGTGGCTGTGGGTGGGTGTGAGTTGGACCTGACTAGCTTGTGCTACTAGGTCTGATGCCATGCTCCTTCCTTCAGAGGATGTGACCTGACTAGGTGGGTCATTGGTCTAAGCTGGGGGGTGACATGAACTTGCCTTGCATGGGCCAGTAGGCCTGCTGCAGTGTTCCTTCTTTCTTATGTCCTTATGTATTCGGCAGGCTGGCTGGCTTTGGCTGTCTCTGGCTGTCTCTCTATCTGTCTATATCTTTGTCTGTCTTTATCTTTGTCTGTCTATATCTTTGTCTGTCTATATCTATATGTCCTATCTCTCTCTCTCTCTCTCTCACATGTACACATAAGTACAGTTATTATACATAGTGTAAATTACCTAGGATAACCCAAAAATTCCAGGCAAAGTGCTATACAATGTTTGTAGATATAAGGCATAATAAGCATGACTGGCAAGTAATACGCATCTTCACTTCTGCATCGTGTATAATACCTGTTGGCTTACGAGCCGCACTCTGAGACTGAGACAAGCAGACGGAAAGACACACACACACAGGCAGACAGAAAGACAGATAAGTAGAGTTAGACAGAAATAAGCAGAGCTTGACAAACAGACAGATAGATACAGGCAGACAGACAGACAGATAGACAGACAGACAGATAGACAGAGACAGATAGACAGACAGGCAGACAGAGACAGATAGGCAGACGGATAGACATTGAATTATTATTATAATCAAATAGAAGCGCTAAACCACAGGGGTTATACAGCGCAATAGACATTGAAAAAGGGAGGGTTCCCTCCAGCACTGCTGACATTTATTAAATGTCACTGGGCTGTCAAGAGTTATCTGACGCTTGTCAACACACCATTCTTCAAGGAGTTTCATATACTCCAGGCACACAGGCAGACAGAAAGACAGATAAGCAGAGCTAGACAGACACAGACAGAGATACAGACAAACAGATTCAGACAGACAGATAGACAGACAGACAGACAGACAGACAGACAGACAGACAGACAGACAGATAGATAGATAGACAGACACAGATAGATAGACAGATAGATAGATACAGAGTGAAAGAGCGAGGGTTCCCTGCACACATTCATTCATCAATGTCACTGCCTTATCAGTAGTTATCTGGCAATTGTCATAACACCATTCTTCAAGGAGTTTCATATGTACTCCTGGATGTCTAAAACATTGCTGGGACCTATAAATACTTCGTATATATTTATAGACAATAGTAAATGACCAAGGTAGGCGAAAATGTTCACCTGTTGGTGTGATTGTGACTATTTGAGTACTATTTCAGTACATAATATTAGTGTTAGAACAAAGATTGGCTATGAAATCACAGGAACTATTGTAAATTGTAATTATCAGAACATAAAAATTATATAAATTGAAATGAAAACTAGAAAAAAAAGTATATCAACAATACTTCTGCAAGCGGCAGGACTTGATGTTGCCGTCAGGTGAGCATCCAGCACCAACTTGGCGGGCTTATATCTCGGTAAGTACTGGCCCTAAAAATTTTTTTTTAGCCTATCCTGTTTATAAAAATGCACTCTTCATTTAAAAAAAAAAAAAAAAATTTTTTCAAAATATTCGGGGCAGTACGCAGGTGAACGTATATCTACGTGTGGACAGTTTAAGGGTTAAAGCAGACATTGCCGAAAAGCAGAACTCAATTTTTTTCCACTTCTAAATGCATATAAATGCCAGACAACAAGCTTACACTAACTTCTATTAAGTTAACAATAGCACTAGGCATTAAAAAACACACTAAAAAGTAATATATGCACAGAGTACACTTATTACTTACCTTAAAGTATTAACATTGGTTTAAAATAGTCTGTGTGTGGAGAAAATTCTCCAAAAGAGGGGGGGGTATCAGCCCTTTCTGACCTTAGAAAGGGCCCTGCCCTTAGGGGCCCGGCCCATAGAAAGGGCCAGACGTCGTGTCTGGGTTTACTGGTCAACAGTTTAATTGAAAACATATGGACGAACTCAAACAGCCAAGAGTCACATAGTAGCTGACCAGGGTTGCAACCAATGTGAATTAATAAGTG